>ML266299.1:0-164553 GCA_005239495.1 Nicotiana undulata | reverse complement strand
CCTTAATTTTATGATTTTTAGACCTAGTCTTCTAGTGATTACTGATGGAAAATGGAAGAAAATAGAGTTAAATATACATACCTATGGAGCAATGGAGGAATGGAAGCTTGAATTTTGCCTATGGGGGTTTGGGGAAGAAGGAAGGAGTGAAGGATGGGAGAAATCCCGAAATGGTTCTGTTTTTAGGTATTTTAATAACTGGGCAGAAATTACCCTTCGCGTTCGTGAAGGTTCAGCTATCTTGACCTACGCGATCGCGAGGACCAGGCCGCGTTCGCGTATGATTGACTCCACAGACCTTTGCGTTCGCGAGCCTATGGCCGCGTTCGCGAAGAACAAAGTTGCCCAGCCCCCAGACCCCAGCCTAACTCTATGCGTTCGCACCCCTGGGGACGCGTTCGCGTAGAGACACTTTCTAGTGCTCCGCGTTCGCGTCTCCCTCTACGCGTTCGCGTATAGTTAAATCCCAGGACTCAACATTTACCCTTCGCGTTCGCGGGCCCTTGGCCGCGTTCGCGAAGGGTATCACACCAGAAAACTGAAGAAACACCAGATTTTTCATGCATTTTATACCCCGTTAGCTATCCGAAACTCACCCGAGCCCTCGGTCTCAAAACCAAAAACACACACGACTCCCAAGATATCCTGCAGACTTATTCAAGCTTTTAAATCACCAAAATATCATCAAAAACAAGGAATCAAACCTTAAAACTCATAGAATTTCCTCAAAATTTCATAAAGCTTAACTCTTCCAATTTTGATCCGAATAACGTCATTTCAAGTCCGTTTTACATCAAATTTCACAGATAAGTCACATAAAATATAATAAACCTGTTCCGGGCTCCGGAACCATAATACGGGCCCGGTAACACGGTTTTCACATCAAGGTTCATTTTCAAAAACCTTTATTATTTTCAGAAAACACTTTTCTTTAAAAATTCATTTCTCGGGATTGGGACATCGGAATACGATTCCGGACATACGCCCAAGTCCCATATTTTCCTACGGACCCTCCGGGACTGTCACATCACGGGTCCGGGTCCGTTTACCAAAAATGTTGACCAAAGTCAACTTTATTCAATTATTCAATTCAAAGTTCCATTTTTATCAAATTTTCACATAGAAGCTTCCCGGCTACATGCCCGGGCTACACACGCATATCGAGGTGAGATTAACGGAGGCTTTCAGTTCCTCAGAACACAGATTTAGCTAGAATTACTTAGGATGACCTTTTGGGTCATCACATATATACATGTCAATGCGATTTAGACTTTAAATTTTTTTTAGATTTCAATATGATTAGCATGGAAGATATTAGAATTCGACGGAATATATACTTAAAAGGTAAATGTAAGTTATTTCTTCTATTATAAAAGGAGGAACCGAGCCACGAAATTTTAATCAAAAGTTTTTATTTCTTAAAAGTAGATATCATTTTACCTTATATATTATCATGACAAACAAAATAAATTAAAGAGAATTAAAAAACAAAAGAAGGAGGAAGTACAAGGTTACTTTTTATTTTTGATCAAGAGCTCTTTTACATTACATTTTATATGAAACTTTAGTTATATTAAAATAATGTAACACAAATAAAAGTATTCTATAATATATTTTTAGCTTTCAAAAGTAAGAAAAGTTAAATACTATATATTATAGTCTTAAGATTAAGTTTGGACCTATCAGATTTGTGAATGAAACAGTAGCTCAGACCTCAGCTAAGCTTCAATGGTGATGAGAGCTTGATCTCTTCGCCATAAGAGAGGACGGTGGAGAGAAGAAGGAAGAAGGAAGAAGGAAGAAGGAGAAGAATGTAACTTCTAGAATTCTGATTCTCTGATTAAAATCTGAGTGGAGAACCCACTATATACAAGAGTGAAAAATGAAAGAAATAACCGACTAACTAATTGGCTACAACTACCAACTAACTGCTCCACTAACTAACAACTAACTACTTCACTAACGAACTAATGACTAGGCTAAGTAAATAATTAATCTTAACACCCCCCCCCCCCTCAAGTTGGAGGTGTGGTAAACACAAAGCAACTTGCCTAATGTAGCACTGTGCTTGATTCCAGTCAGATCTTTGGTGAGAATGTCGGCTAGTTGATTATCTATCCTAATGTGGTGGAGTGAAATCAAGCTTGCTTGTAGTTGATCATGCACAAAATGGCAATCCACCTCTATGTGTTTGGCTCTTTCATGGAAAACTGGATTCTTGACAATGTGGAGTGCAGACTGACTATCACAAAATACTAAAATAGGCATGGAAAAAGGGACAGTCAGTTCTTCTATAATCTGCTCAACCATACCAATTCTGCCACTACTTTCCTCAGGGCTCTATACTCTGCTTCTGCAAAGGACAGAGATATAGTATCTTGTTTCTTAGACTTCCACTTAATGGGGCTATTCCCTAGAAGCACCAAATAACCTGTAATGGATCTCATGGAGTTCGGACAAGCGGCCCAATCGTACTCACAATAGGCTTTAAATGTGTGATCTACATTTTTTGACATGAAAATTCCTAAAGTAGGACCATTTTTCGGGTATCTGAGCAGATGAAATGCTGCCTTCAGATGAGGCTCTCTAGGATCTTGCATAAACTGACTCAAGTGTTGAACAATACATGCAATGTCCAACCTTGTATTAGTTAGAAAATTCAGCTTACCTACCAGCTTTCTATAATAAGTAGGATCCTATAGGATAGTGCCTTCCATGGCCTTTATCTTTATAGTGGGATATAATGGTGAAGAACAAGGGCTGTGATCTAAACAATTATATTCTTTCAACAAGTCCAGCACAAACTTCCTTTAAGATATAGTGGCACCATCATTTTGTACATGACTTCCAACCCCAAGAAGTAATGCAATTGGCCTAGGTTTTTAATCTTGAATTGTTCATGTAAGAAGGCTTTGAGTTGTGCAATTTCTTCCTGATATGTCCTAGTGAGTAGCACATCATCCACATATACTGCAACATATACTGAGGATTCTCCATTTCTTTTATAAAAGAGCGAGTAGTCATTCATGGAATGTGTATAGCCTTTTTAACACAATGCCTCAGTCAACTTTGCATATCACTGTCGACTAGCTTGTTTTAAACCACATAAATATTTATTTAGCTTTCACACCAGTCATGGTTTATGTACAACACGTCCAGGTGGAACTTGCATATACACTTTCTCATTAAGATCCCAATGAAGAAAGCATTATTCACATCTAGTTGAGATATGGACGAACCTTTCTTAACTGTTGCGGCTATCAATGCTCTCACTGTTGTCATCTTCACCACTGGTGAGAATGTTTCTGTGTAATCAATTCCTGCCTGTTGAGTTTAGCCTTTGACAACCAGTCTAGCTTTAAATCTTTCAATATACCATCAGCTTTGTGCTTCACCTTGTAGACCCATTTGCAACCTATTGCTTGCTTCCAAGGTGGTAAAGCTACTAGGCCCCAAGTGTGATTGGAATATAATGCTTCAAACTCTTGTGTCGTTGCAACCTACCATGAATGATCAATAGTTTCCTCCTCATATAATGATGGTTCCCTGTCATGACAAACATTTCTCACAAGAACCTGAGGAGTTAGTATATCAGATGCAATGTGGTGATTCATATAAAACAAAGCATTAGGGGAACTAGAATTTGGTTTAAGGTCACGAAAGGAATGTACATAGTCTTGCAAATAACTAGGTGGCCTATGAGTTCTTTGAGATTGCCTCAATTGTAGAGGTTCTGCATATGATTGTTCAGTATAATGTTATGGTGAAAAAGGTAATGGAGAAATAGGTACTACAGAAGGTGGTGGGAGAGCAACATCTGCAGGTGACCTAAAGTTGGATGTGCTATCAGGACTCCGTTGATCATTGAGAATTTCAGACAATTGTTGTGCAATGTTTATGTTACTAGAAAATTGTTCACATAAAGACTCAATGAAGGGAATGGAATGAGGAACACATGGATGAGAAGATGCATTCATGTTGACTGCAAAGGGAAAGATGGACTCATTAAAGACTACATCTCCGGAAATATGAATCTTCTTAGTGGCTAGACTCAAAATTTTGTACCCCTTTGTGTTGAAAGTATAGCCAACAAATACATGTGGTGTTGTTCTAGGTTCAAACTTGTACCTGTGTGGTTTTCGTATAGTAGGATAGTACATACAACCAAAGATTTTTAGGTGAGAATACTTTGGATTTCTTTTATACAATAGCTCATATGGAGTCTAATTTTTAATAGAGGTAGAAGGAAATCTGTTTATAATGTTGGTGGCGCAAAGAACACATTCACCCCAGTATTTTAGGGTCCATTTAGATTGGAAGAGAAGTGCTAAGGTTGTTTCAAGGAGATACTTATGTTTTTTTTCCACCACATCATTCTGTTGTGGTATGTAGGGGCAAGTTCTTTGGTGGATGATGCCTCTAGATTGGAATAGTGTACTTGCTTCTGCGTTGGGGAATTCTAACCCATTATCTGACCTTATGGCTTTGACAGTTACAGAAAATTAGTTTTCCACCATATTAATAAATCCTTTGAGTACTTGAAGGGCATTGATTTTGCTAGATAAAAGGTGAGTCCAGGTAGACCTACTGAAGTCATACACCATGGTCATGAAATATTTGTATCTTTCATGTGTAGGAACATGATATGGACCCCATAGATTAACATGTAATAGTTCAAAAATTCTGTTGGTTGTACTAGTTCTCTGAAGGAATGAGAGTCTTTCTTGTCTAGCCATGGGGAAATGGTGCAGTTGAAAGGTTGTTTGGAAGAGAAAGTTACAAGAATAGAAGGAATATTTTTCATTTTGATAAAGGGGACATGTCCAAGTTTGATGTGCCGTAACACATCCACATTGTCTCCAATACACAAATGAGAAGATACATTAGAAGCCTTAGAAGATGGATTCATAAGAGAAAGTTGTTATTCAATATTTGCACATGGACTATTTACAACTAGATGAACGAAAACACACGTATTGACATGTAATATCTTATTTACAGTAGAATGAGAAGGACATTGTATGTTGCAAGTGCAACAAGTAAAAGTAATTGATAAGATATTAGTGGTCTTTACTGTAGGGCTGCACTGCTGCTCTTTAAGCAACTTGGGCACAGGATGTACAGCCCATCCTTGACCCTACCAATTACCAGAGGCCTCTTTATTGAAAGGGCCTGCAATATGCAACATTGTTTAGCAAAGGCAACAAGGAAGTTGAAATGAGAGGCCAAAGAGTGAACATATATCAAATTGTATCTTAAAGAAGGAACAAACATCACCCTATCTAAAGTGATCTTAGGAGTGAGCATCACACTACCATTTCTGTCACTTTTACCTTATAGCCATTTGGAAGTATAACTAATAAAGGATAAGGTAAGGTTATTATGCTGGTTAATAGGGATATATTAAAGGTAATATTGTTTGATGCCCCTGAATGTATAATCCATGAGTCAGTTTTATTTTTCAAACATTCACATGAAAGTTTACCAAAATCAATAAGGGAAGTGCAAGCTATGATACCTGCAAAGTTTTCTGCTCCAGATGAAATGCTGGTACTGTTTGTGCAATCTCTTCCTCCTCCTAAATAAAACTGTTGCAACAGATTCACTAGCTGACCATATTCCTCTTTGGTAAGGCTCACATTTCGAGCATTATCATGAACAACATATTTCTCAGTGTCAGCTGGTTGTGTATTTGTGGTTGCCACATATGCATTAGCCACTGCTCTATTTCCTCTATTGAACTTAGTATTCTGGTTGCCATTGGGATTATGCTCATAGTTGAAATTTTGTCTTGAATTCTGATTGAAGTTGGAAGCCTGATTGTGACTTGTGTTTGGATTCTGATTTTGACTGAAACTCTGATGATAACCATAAAGCTTATAACATCTCTGTTTAGTATGTCCCGGTCTCTTTGCAATTATCATAAAATGGTCTGTTTCTATTGTTGTGCTTGTTTTTGGGAGGGTAATTAGTCTTGAAGGACCCTGATCTGCTTGTGCTAACACTTAAGGTTGATGATTCAAGAGACAAATGGTTATTTTGCTTGATTTCTCTCTGTATTTCCTCTTGAATTAGTAGTGAAAAATCTTGGGCAATTGTGGGAAGAGGATTCATCATGAGGATACTACCTCGAACTACAATGCATATCTCATTTAGTCCTATGAGGAACTGTATCAACCTCCTATCTTGTTCAGCTTTGTGCATACTTTCCTTGGCTCCACACGTGCAATTGCAAGTAATATGAGATTGGCAATTAAAGTGTTGATTTCCTCCCATAACTTCTTCATCTTAGTGTAGTAACCAGTAATGTCAAGGTTTCCTTGGGTTAGATCATTGATTTTTGAATCTGGTACAATTTTGTTCCACTGGTTTGATCATATCAATCTTTGAGTTATCTCCACAATTCAACTGCATCTGTCACATACTCAACATTGTCTGCAATTTCCTTAGCTAAAGAGTTCAGGACCCATGAAGTTACCATGTCATCACACCTTTCCCACGGTTGATACTTCGATGAGTCTGGATCTGGTCTTTTGCATTCCCCGTTGATGAAACCTAGATTATTTTTCATTGATATAGCTCGCATTATATCTCTTCTCCATGATCGATATCCAAAACCATCAAATGGAACAGGAACCAATGTTGCTTTGGGTTTATCAGATGGATGCATATAAAAGGGACTACTGGTATCAACAATTGGCTGATTAGAAGACTCAGCCATGGACGATGTAGATTGTTCATCATCTTCGACAATAGTCATCTTGCAAAAAGTGAAATTTCTAAGTAATTGAGGATGAGAAAGCAGTAATTAAAAATCTAGGAATCTAACGTGAACAGAGTATAACTTTTTCAAAATTACGACTTGAGATCGAAACCTGTGATCTGACTCTGATATCATATCAGATTTGTCAATGAAACAGTAGCTCAGACCTCAGCTGAGATTCAATGGTGATGAGAGCTTGATCTCTTTGCCATGAGAGAGGATAATGGAGAGAAAAAGGAAGAAGGAGAAGAATGAAACTTCTAGAATTCTGATTCTCTGATTAAAATTTGAGTGGAGAGTGAAAAATGAAAAGAAATAACCGACTAACTAATTGGCTACAACTGTCAACTAACTGCTCCACTAACTAACAACTAACTACTCCACTAATGAACTAATGACTAGGCTAAGTAAATAATTAATCTTAACAGGACCCTGAGATCCTAAAACTATCTAAATACTGATCTCATTTAAACAATGTCGCTTCAAAACCAATTTTAATTCTATATTTCTTTATAGAGTTAGTTATGCACGATCGATATTCAATACCTTTAGGAATTTATACTTTTATTTTATAATTTAAACATAATAGTTAAATAGATATTTACTCATTGGATAGAGTGCACGCGCAAAACAAGTAACCTAATACTAGTTGTTTTAATTACATGGGCTGGTTATTTTAGACTTTTAGTGCAGTAATATTATATTTAATTAGGTGAGAATGACACAGTTACCCATAAAAATAAAACTAGNTGTATAATAAATCTCCAAAAACCAGCATCAAAGGTACAATCTACACATCCAAGAAAACAACACGAATTTCAATAGTAAAACACTATAAAAATCAGATATGGTTTTTTGAACTCATTCATATGGAGTTTCAATTTTTTTTCCAAATTTGAAATTACATCCATTATTTTTATGTGATAATGCTATCTCTTTCGTGATTGAACTTCCGATTGAGAATTCTGATTTTCATGGAGTAAAAGAGAAAAATTAATTTTGAAAATTCTTAAAATTGTTTGTTGCTTCTCCTTGAGAAATGGTAGCGACAACATCAAGAATTGATAAGGAGATAAAAAAAAGGAAAGCTAATTATGTATTAGGTTGGGCGGGTAATTAGTTGCAGTAGAATAGGTATTTGATGTAATTACTTTTAAAATAGGTAATTACGGATAATTATTTTTGATTAGGTAGGTATATATATATGGTAGTTTTCCCTTTAATTAGTACACGAACAATGTCAATTTAATTAAATCGCGTTACTGAAAAGAGAAGGAAAAAAAGGGTATAGGAAAAGCTCACTTGTCATGTTTGAAACTGCGTGCATTAATTTATTGCCCAATATTGCGTACGGTATGATATTGTTGATAACTAACAAACGATAATGGGAAAAGGAGCAGGCCAGGTGATGGTCGGCAGCAACTAGTCTATAGCACATAATTTGGAGATTGAAAAGGTTGTCGGATTGCAAGAGAGTACATGTTCCACAGGACAGAATCTCTTCAAATCAAGTGCATAACCACTGGAAGTAAAACTGCAGTTGTTGGATTTTTCTACCAATGACGTGCCTCTCTAAATAATGCAAACCAATATCTCTAAATTTCTGCTGAAAGAGTACAAAAGAAAATTTGATATTACTACTATAGTTTATTACAAGTTGTTGCCTGATAAACACAAAAATTTAGAAAAGAAAGGATAGGATCCGGCCGTTGTGGAAATGATTAAACTGCGCCAAAGATTACAAGAGCGTCCATACCCTCAACCACATCTCTGCGAACTGCGCACGTTTGCTCGTCAGCATTTTGTCTCCAAGATCTCATCTCGTGTGTAAGATAAACTTTTTGCATAAAATAAGATTTATTCAATATTTAAACCTGACCCTGTGGCGGAGCCAACAATCTGGCTACGGGTTCGGTCTTTGGTTCAAAGTTCAAACTCTATATTTGTTTTGAAAATTTATTAATTAGTTATAAATCAATCATTTAGAACCCAGTAACTTAGAAAACCATACCCATAAACTTGAAATTCTCGCTCCGCACTGAAATTTGTGGCAAAGTTTAGTTTTTATATATATATATTAGTTTCTGTATGGCATATTTACAAGATATATGTTAAAAGCAGTCAATGGACATTTGAAGTAGTTATGAAGTATAATTTAAATATATTAAAAGCTAGCATTCTCAAGTAAACTAAAATCTTTTATTAATAAAATCGAAAGGCATATCCTTCTTGAAATTTGATTTCTCCCATAGAAAATGTCAGAAGCCGTATTCTTTGATCAATGTAATATTCATCATATCCTTCGGCCATAACAATATCAATTGCGCCTTTGGAATAAGTATCTTATCAAGGTTGATTGCTCTTTTATAAAATATCCAAACTTCATCTTTTCTATTTTAATGTACATGTCATGAACACAATCTCCAACTTGAAAACATACATTTCCGAGAAAATTCATGTACCGAAGAAAGAAATATCTTTGTTAATGAAAAACAGGGTTAAACGTCCTAGAAATATGTACAAAAGCAACATGTACATGAGTTAGTAAGCATTTCATTACTCCCTCCGGTCCAAAGAATTTCTACCTTTTTTTGTGGTTCAAAATAAGTGATTTTTTCAGATTTCAAGAATAAATTAATTAATTTTTTCCTACGTTGCCCTTAGAGTAAATAGTGTTGGAGTATGTGTTAGGAATATTTATGTGAGATAATAAAGGTTAATATGGTCAATTTCATTACTAATTAATATTAAAAGATAGATTTCTTAATCTGCATGAAAACAGAAAAAAATTACTTATTTTGGACCGGAGGAAGTAATAAATTCATAGCCCACAAGACATTTATTATTTTTTGCCCACAGGACATTGTAAAACAAAAACTCTGCAGCCATAGGCGGCAACCAATGGGAGACTACGATCTCTTCTAGCTATTGTCATTTTCCTGACTAATTAACAGAAAAAGTTCAGAAAGTATGGTGTTAAAAAGTGAAATTTGGATGATTGTTATCAGCTTTTTGGAAGATAGTATGATTTCTGCGGTGGCCTCCGCCACATATAGACGATTTTTTTTATTGTTTATTTATATGAAGACTGCATGCAGTAGGCAGGATAAGAATTCCTTGCCGCCCCAAAGGAATTTAACAAGACTGCATAAGTTTTTCCTAAACATTTCTTTTTTAATTTCCTCTTAAAATTTCTTGGCAATTCCATTGGCTTACCGCCGTTTGATTTATTTAAGAAGAAGAACTCGCTCTAGTATTTTATACAAATTCATAATGCGATATTTAATAAATGGGTGAACTTGTGCATACGTTTGATTATGTCATCATTTTGTAGCCTTACAGTAGAAACATAGGAAAATCCGACTAGGTTCAACGAATGTAAATGAACAAGCTATGGCCGAGGTCGAAAGGGCCTAATAGCGAGAAGTCACTAAGCAAAAGATCGAGACCGAGGTCGAGTAGAGAAGAGTAGTGGTAATGGTTAGGATGATCTTAGAATTACAAAAATGAATATTCTGTTGAATATTCCCCTAATTGTACTTTTTAGGATTTGCTAGGAAAATTCCTTTTAAATAGTAAGAGATAGGAAACAAAAAGGGGATCTTCACTTTTCTGATATGAACACTTGTAAGAAGTTGACCATTGAAAAAATATACCAAACGTTTGTCTTGTTGTCGTGATTGATTTCATTGTTTATTTTGTCCTTCCACTCACAAGATCCAAGAACACTTCGTCCATCCTCTTATTCAGTTATCACACGTTGTTGTCAGAAGGAGGAATCATCCACATCATTCATTATTTGGGTGAATCATTCCTCACGTTTACATTTATTTCCGTTTAACATATTTATTGCCTATCATTATTCTTTCATTCATTAACATTCATTGAATGCATCCTAGACATTTAATAACCTTGAATACGGTCTCATATCATCGATATCTAGTAACCTTGGATCTAGGATTTATTATGTTTAACTATGATTTGCCCATTATCAAATTATTTAACTAGTTTAACAAAGAGTTTAACACTTGTTGGTCAAACAATTTGGCGCCGTCTGTGGGGAATTTCTAGTTAAAATTTTAGTTCCTTCTAGATCTTAAAAAACGACAAAGCTTTCTTTTTCCTACTTGCACGAACTAACAATGGAAGGAAATGGAGAAAAAAGATTAAAAGCAATAGCAGACCTTACTGCTAACCTCCTAAGCACCATCAACAACTTAACAGAGATGACGAGGAGAATGTGACGCCAAGTGTCTCACCAAGGCGAAGTGACTCCCCCCCATGGCAGCGTTACCGCTTCTCATGGGAAAGGAGCCTCTACGTCCATGACAGAACAAGCACCTCCAAGAGTGAAAAAATTACTAGAGGCGTGGTTGACAAGCACACTAAATAGTATACTCGACAAACCCGCTCAAGGGGCGAGTAAAAATGATGCATGAGTCGATATCACAACTACAACCAACGAGCAACACGTTCCTCCTCCAACAGGTATCACTCACACTGTTAATGATGCACGTAATGACGCCATCGTTGCTATTTTATAAAAAATGAAGGAGATGGAGAACGAGAATAAAACACACCGCGACCAAATGAGGGAACACCAAGAGAGGGTTGATAAGATACCAGGCGCCCCCAAAACTTCTGCCAAACCGGGATGTCGGCCGGTTCATGGAACAACCATATCACGATGAGGTTGCACCACATGACATACCCAAAACCTTCAAGATGCTGCCATACTTAAAATATATGATGGCACAACAGACCCAGAATACCACATTATCCTCTACGTCACCGCAGTGAAAGCAAAGACCTCACCAAAGAACAAGTGTGATCGGTACTGCTAAAGAAGTTCTATGAAACCCTAACCGGGGGATCCCTGACATGGTACTCACAATTACCAGCACGTTCCATATTAACATTCAAGGAGATAGCTGACAAGTCCGTCACCGCCCATGTCGGGGCCAAGAAAGCAGAAGCTCAAGCTAGGGTGAATGACATATTTTCCATTAAATAATCGCCCGACGAAGGACTTCCTCGCCCAATTCAACAGAGTGAGAATGACCCTTCCAAATGTGTCAGAGGAAATGTCAGTAGCATATTTCCAGAACGGATTAAATAGGAGAAGGTCGAGGGCGACTAGAAAACTGTTGAGCAGGCTCATGAAATACCCCCCCCCCCCCCCCACTACCTGGGAGGAAATGCACAACGCTTACTGCGCCGAGGTGAGAGCGGACGAGGACGACTTTAATAGACCAACTCAGCAGTTGACGTCAGTCCATATGGAGTCGCGGAAATACCGTCGAAACAACGGCTGAAGAGACCATGTAGGTCCACGCCTCAATCGCGAAAGGCACTAGTCCTTTATCAGAACGGCCGCCCTACTACCCCCCCGCCCACCACCACCACCACCACCATGGTGATGGCCCATCTAGGTCGCAGATAGGGACTCATCGAAATGAAAGAAATATGCCCCACTGTTATCTGCTCATAATTTTTGTGTTTCTCCTTCAAAAATATTCTACGCCCTAGAGAAGCTTGGCCCCAAGGTGAAATTGCCGCAGAAGATGAAGTCCAACCCAAAAACAAGAAGGTCGATGCCCTCTATGAATTCCATCGTGAGCGAGGCCATAAGACCGAAGACTTTATAGCCTTGAGGCAAGAGGTAGTAAAAATGCTCCACCAAGGACATTTAAAGGAGCTGATGAGCGACCGAGGAAGAGCCAATTTCGCCTGCAGGTGGGAACAACATCATGGCCCCCCAAAACTGCCCTCTCCAGCCCACACCATCTAGATGATTATCAGTGGGGGCGACGACGCAATGATCAACCACGTGAAATTCAAAACCACCAACAATTTGAAGCGGTCGATCACTCATGAACAGTATGACGACCTCGAAGAAAGTATCATCTTCATAAGTCAGCTACCCACAGTTTCACCTTTCCTCACAATGACGCTCTTGTCATTACTTTATGAATTTTACACACCGATGTGAAATGGATTATGGTAGATGACGGAAGCGGCGCGTGTATTATTCACACCCGAGTTCTCGCACATATGAGACTCAAGGATAAGATAGTACCACACTGCATAACCCTAACAGGTTTTAACAATGCAGCTGAACGGACCTCCGAAGAGATCACTCTACTCGTTCTGGCTGCCGGTATCACCCTGGAAACAACATTCCACATAATGAATCAAGATACAGCGTACAACGCCATCATAGGACGGCCCTGGATACACGCCATGAGAGCCATCCCGCCAAGCCTGTATCAGGTCATCAAGTTTCCCACCCAGTGGGGAGTGTTCAGCATCCGCGGCGAGCAGCGCATAGCCCAAGAATGCTATTGCATCGCCCAAGACTGCACATACACCCAACAGTTGAAAGGCGAAGGCGTAGAAGCGTAGTAATTAGCGAGGTCGGGGTCAGGAGGTAACGAACAAAGAGACGTCATCAAAGACCCCGATGTCGTGGAATCCACGGGATCAACAATGGAAGACCTCGATCCCGTTCAATTGGATAAAAGCTACTACAACAAAAAATCCTACATCGGCCACAAAACACCCAAAACCAAGTAAATTCCATAAATAACAGACAACGTAGACTTGTTTTCCTTCTCCCATGCAGATATGCAAGGCATCCTGAAGGAAATAGCAACACACAAGCTGAATGTCGACCCAATCTACCCGCTAGTACGGTAAATCAGAAGAAAATTCAACGCCGCAATAAATGATGTCGTCCCCAAGAAGTAGAAAAATTGCTCGCAAACGGTTCTATCAGAGGGTCAAAGTATCCCCAATAGGTTGCCAACGTGGTCAAGGTGAAAAAGAAAAAGGGGAACTGGTGCATGTGCGTGGACTTCCCAGATTTGAAGAAGGCCTGCCCGAAAGATTCATTTTCGTTGCCTCACATTGATCAGCTCATCGAAGCAACAGCGAGGCACGAGCTGTTAAGTTTCTTGGGCGCCTACTCAGGTTACAACCAAATCCTCATGGAGGAGGAGGATCAGGAAAAACCCACTTTTATCACCCACCAAGGGACGTACTTCTACAGAGTCATGCCGTTCGAACTGAAAAACGTAGGGGCAACCTATCAGAGGCTAGTAACCAAAATGTTCAAAGAGCAGCTCAGTAAGACGATGGAGGTATAAATAGATGACATGTTGGTCAAGTCGAAAAGAAAAGAGGACCACATTGACCACCTGAGGGAGGCCTTCGACGTACTTAGGCGATACGGCATGAAGGTGAACCCCGAGAAATGCGCTTTCGGCGTGACCTCAGGAAAGTTCCTCGGCTTGTTAGTGTCACAGAGAGGTGTTGAAGTTAACCCCGACCAAATAAAGGCTATAGAGGGGATACCTGAAAACTTGACCAGCAAGAAGTAGGTACAATTGGCCAAGTCACTGCCCTGTCGAGGTTCATCTCACGATCCTCCGATAGATGCCACAAATTTTTCGGCACGCTAAAGAAACACAACGGAATACAATGGAATTTTGAGTGCGTCAATTCCATAAGAGAATTAAAAGCATACTTGTCCTCTCCCCCACTACTTGCCAAGGCAGAACTCGGAGAACGCCTCATAATTTACCTGGACGTGTCCGACATCGCGGTGAACGCAGTCTTGGTCCACGAAAACAAAGGTACGCAATCTCCACTCTATTACATTAGCAAACTCTGGTCGACGCCTAAACGAGGTACCCCCACCTCGAAAAGTTGGCCCTAGCTTTAGTCGTAGTTTCACGAAAGATCAGACCTTATTTCCAATGCCACCACATCTCGGTAGTCATGACCTTTACCCAGAGGAGTATCCTACATAAACCCGAGCTGTCAGGCAGGTTGGCTAAATGGGTCATTGAGTTAAGCGAGCACGACATAATATATCATCCGCGTACATTGATAAATTCGCAAGCACTTGCCGACTTCAGCGCCAAAATAATGCATAGATTCAAGAGGAAAGCCACTAGCACTTCCCCCGAGTTACTGACCTATGGATTCTATACACCGATGGCGCCTCCAATGCGTCAGGATCTGGACTGGGACTCGTACTTGAGGTCCCGATAGGCGAAGTAATTCGACAGTCCATACAGCGTCCTGATATGACTAACAATGAGGCCGAGTATGAGGTCGTGATTGTAGGATTAAAACTGGCCCTCAAATACGTAGCACGACAAGTCATCATCCGATATTACTCACAACTCGTCGTCAATCAAGTCACAGGGACTTTCCAAATTAAAGAATAAAGGATACAAAAATACCAGGCCGAGATATGCAAGTTGCTGCCCGAGTTCGATGAATTCCATCTCGACCAGATGCCTCAAGCGCAAAACAGCGAGGCAATCGGCCTTGCCAAACTGGCGGCAGCTACCAGGAACATAAACGGAAAAGAGAACGTGGTCACTCTCCCCCATTCATCAATAGATCAAATTGAGGTACGCACTATAAACATGACCTAGGACTGGCGCAATCGTATTATCTCATACTTGCAGATTGGAGTGCTCCCACCCGATAAGAAAGAAGCCAATAAAAGCTTCGAATGCAGGCGGTCAGGTACATCATCGTCAGTAACGGCTTGTACAAAAGAACGTTTGGCGGTCCCCCAGCAAAATGCCTAGGACCAAACCAAACGCGGCACGTCCTCGAAGAAGTACACGAATGCAACTGTGGATCCCATATCGGCAATCGAGCTCTCGTCAGATGCCTCATTCGAGCAGGCTACTACTGGCCCACTATGAAAAAAGAGGTCGCCGACTTCGTTAGAAAGTGCGAGCAATGCCAAAAATACGCCCCCATGATTCACCAAGCGGGCGAGCACCTCCACTCAGTCACCTCGCCTTGGCCTTTAATCAAATGGGGAATGGACATCGTCGGACCACTCCCAGCGGGACGAGATAATGTACAATTTCTTTTAGATATAATTGAATATTTTTCCAAGTGGGTAGGAGCAAGAGCATTCACCCAAATACACAAACAGGACGTTATCACATTCATATGGAGAAACATTATATGGCGCTTCGACATCCCCAAAGAAATCGGTTTCGACAACAGACCCTAGTTCACCGGAAAAAAGACCACTGAGTTCTTCGAGAAATGGCACATCAAGAGAATACTTTCCATGCCACATCATCCCGCAGAAAACGGTCAGGCGGAGTCCTCCAACAAAACAATATTGAACATCATGAAAAAGAAGTTTGAGAACGCCAAGGGACTATGGCCGAAATTACTACCGGGAATGCTATGGGCATACCGCACCACGCCAAAAACAAGCACAAGAGAAACACCATATTCACTAGTCTATGGGACTGATGCAGTAATACCGGTCAAAGTCAGTGAACCAAGCCTAAGGTACTCAAACGAGAGCGGGCCACGCAACGACGAAAGCATAAGGCAAGACCTCGACAAAGCCGAAGTGCGGAGAGACATGGTCTACATAAGAATGATAGCTCAAAAACAATAGGTAGAGCGGTACTACAACAAAAAATCCAAAGTCAGGCCACTGAAAGTCGGGGAGTATGTACTCAAAGCCAAAACACAAGCGAGCAAAGACCCACGGGAAGGCAAACTGGGAACCAATTGGGACGGCCCATACAAAATCACGGCGGCGACAAGCAAAGGGTCGTTCCAGCTAAAAACAATGGAGGTAAAATTACTGCCGAACAATTGGAACGTCTCTCACCTCAAATACTTCAACTTCTAAAGATGGACGCCTCCCAAGTCGTACTCTTTTCCCCTCACCCGAGTTTTGTCCCAGTTGGGTTTTCTCGGGGAGGTTTTTAACGAGGCAACGAAGAGGGCGTCTTGAAGTTTAAGTGTTAAGTTCATATCCCGACCTCTAAACTACTTCTCCAGGTCGACTAATTAAGGGACTAGATAGAGTGTGACTTATCGAATGTATGTACGAACTGAGCAAAAACATGTAAATCTCTCCAATGAATGTATAAGCAAAGCAATATATGTAAGCATATGATGTTCCAACACGCCTCCACCAAGTTTACACATTACCCCAACGTACAAAATGTACATTCGACCTCGCTCGAATTATTTTTCAAGTCTACATTCGACCTCGTTCTTGCTATTCCTATGGTTTCTTCTTCTGTTACTATTCCTACAGTTTCTGCTATAGTTACTAATGAATTGTTTTCTTGTTTTATACTGAAGTTACTAATGAATTATCTTTTCTTATTTTTATTTCTGTATTCCTGAGCCGAGGGTCTAATGGAAACAACCTCTCTGCCCTATCGAGTTAGGGGTAAGGTCTGTGTACATATTACCCTCCCCAGACCCCACTTTGTCGGATTTTACCAGGTGGTTATTGTTTTTGTCCTCGTTCGAATTATTTTTCAAGTCTACATTCGACCTCGTTCGAATCGACTTTTATTTGACCTAGCTCAAATCGACTTATATTCGGCCTCGTTCGAATTACTTTTCAAGTCCCCATTCGACCTTGTTCGAATCGACTTATATTCGACCTCGTTCGAATTAATTTTCAAGTCTACATTCGACCTTGTTCGAATCGACTTATATTCGACCTCGTTCGAATTATTTTTCAAGTCTACATTCGGCCTCGTTTGAATCGAATTACATTCGACCTCGTTCAAATCAAACTATATTCGACCTCGCCCGAATCAACTAACATTCGGCGACGTTAGAATTTTTTAACGACCAACCACGTTCGGACTAACTAAAATTCAGGAACTCTTACAAAGAAAAACATTCACAGAAAAGCGAAAAGGGCCGAGAACATACAACAAAACGTAAATCATTCTATTCAAAACAAAACATCTTACAAAGGCCCCTAAAGACGCCCCCACAAAAAAAAAGGAAAGAACAAAAACTAAGTACAAAGACGTCACATCGCATCATCTCCACCATCACCAGCGCCATCGACATACTCATCATCATAATAAGCATCATATGCAAGCCCGTTTAAATCATCTTCTTCATCGTCCATTCTGGGCGTACCGGGGTCATAACCACAGGTGTCACGAGCTGCACGTGCCTTGACACGAGCGACCTCGAACTCCACCTTGGAAGCCTTTTCGGCCGTCATCAAAGCCCTAAATATATCAAGTTGGGCCTCAACATGAAACCATTTCTCGTACAACTCCCGTGACACATTGGGATAAGTGGAAGGCTGGGCCAACTGCTGCACCTTCTCAGCTTTCAGGGCAGCAATTTGCTCGTTCAGGTCTGACACCTCCGCCTCTAAACCACCTATCCTCTCTTTAAGTCGTGCTTCTTTAAGTGCCGACGTTCTGCCTCACTAGCCCGCTCGGAACTGAAGATGTGGAGGTTACCCTCTAGTGCAGCTACCTCCGCCACGGCAGCCATTCTGGCTCTCTCAATCCTCTCCAACTTTTCGGCTTTGGCGGTCAACTCACCCCTCAAGTCGATGTCCCTAGCTTCACTTTGTTCGGGATCGACCCTTAATGACGCCACCTGAGCCTGAAGATCGACATTTTCGGCCATCACTCAGATAATCCAAGTGAAAATGGAATTGAAGGTAGCTTGCATCAGATCTGACCACGGGACAGAATTCGACAATGCTAAATTTGTTGAATTATGCAATGAAAATGGGATCACTCATAACTTCTCAACCCCAAGGACTCCACAGCAAAATGGTGTATTTGAAAGGAAGAATAGAACTCTAGAAGACATGGCACGGACAATGCTTATTGACAGTGGAATTGCCAAAGATTTTTGGGCAGATGCAATAAACAATGCGTGCTATTTGGTGACAGGTGCATGATCAGGTCCCTCTTGAACAAAACCCCTTATGAGCTACTCAATGGAAGAAATTCAAATATAACTCATATGAGAACCTTTGGATGCAAATGTTATGTTCTCAAAAACGGAAAGGACCAGCTCGGAAAGTTTGATGCAAAAAGTGATGAAGGAATCTTTCTGGGATATTCTTATCAAAGCAAAGCCTACAAAGTCTACAACAAAATAACACAATGTGTGGAAGAAAGTGTTCATGTGATATTCAATGAGACACCTTCTTCAAACAATGAAGGAGACAGTGATGATCAAGACAATGAACCACTTTTGGTTCTTGGAGAAATATCCGATGTCTCAAATGGAAAAGCTGACATGATGAGTCAGATGAAGGAAGCAAGTGACAACAGTGCAACATCCTCGTCCAATTCACAAGAGGAACATGGTACCCCAATTACTACCACTGAAGCTGAAGATAGGGTTGGAAATGCAGTGCAAGGCACTCCACAAGTAGTTGAACGAGGAATGCAGGGAAACCCATATGACTCACCCAGTTCTTCTACCAATCAGATCCAAGCCCCAAATTGGAAACACAAAAACTCTCATCCTCTTAATAACATAATCACCCCCTTGATTCTGGTGTCCAAACACGATAAAAAACCAGAAACTCCCTAGCCTTCTTATCTCAAATAGAACCCAAAAATATCAAGGAAGCCCTGAAAGATGCATACTGGATTACAACTATGCAAGAGGAGATGCATCAGTTTGAGAGAAACAAGGTATGGCACCTGGTACCTAGACCCTCAGACAGAACCATCATAGGAACCAGGTGGGTGTTCAGGAATAAGCTATATGAAAACGAAAATACCACAAGTAACAAAGCACAACTTGTTGTCCAAGGTTACAATCAGGAGGAAGGGATCGACTATGATGAGACGTTTGCCCCAGTTGCTCGCATGGAAGCCATCAGATCCTCATTTCCTTTGAATCAAATATGGCATTCACCTTGTTCCAAATGGATGTGAAGAGTGCCTTTTTGAATGGTCTTCTTAAGGAAGAGGTCTATGTTAAGCAACCTCCATGCTTTGAATGTCATGCGCATCCTGAACATGTATTCAAATTGGACAAGGCTCTATACAGATTGAAGTAGGCCCCTAGAGCCTCAAGTTTCTCTTGGAAAATGGTTTCACTCGAGGAAAGATTGACAATACATTATTTTTGAAGAAAGGGGGAATGAACCTGCTCATTGTTCAGGTTTATGTAGACATCATATTTGGGGCTACAGCAGACTCACTATGTGAAGAATTTTCCAAACTCATAGGAAGTGAGTTTGAAATGAGTATGATGGGGGAACTGAATTTCTTCTTGGGTCTTCAAGTGAAGCAGTCCACAAAGCGAACGTGTATCAGTCAACAGAAATACATCAAAGAACTGCTGAAAAGGTTTGACATGGAAGCATCAAAGGTGATTGACACCTCTATTGTTTTTGCTACCAAGATGGACATGGATGATTCTGGATCACCTGTGAATCAAACAATGTATCGGGGCATCATTGGATCTCTACTCTACCTCACCCCGCGAGTAGGCCAGACATTGTATTCAGTGTGGGATTAGGTGAAAGGTTTCAATCAAATCCCAAGGAATCTCATTTGAAGGCGGCTAAGAGAATTATGAGATATTTTAAGGGCATACAGGACTTGGTTCTGTACTATCCTTCATGTGACAATTTTAACCTTGTTGGTTATGCTGACGCTGATTATGCAGGTTATCTGGCGGACAGGAAAAGCACTTCTAAAATATCCCCATTTCCTCGGATCATGTCTAGTCTCATGAGGTACAAGGAAACAAAACTCAGTGGCTCTCTCAACAGCTGAAGCAGAATATGTTGCAGTTGCATCCTGTTGTGCTCAACTGTTGTGGATCAAGCAACAATTGGAAGATTTTGGTGTATACATTGATTGTGTTCCACTACTATGTGATAACACCAGTGCTCTCAACATGGCAAAGAACCCAGTTCAACACAAGACAACCAAACACATTGATGTCAGACACCATTTTCTCATAGATAATGTTGAAAAGGGGCTCATTTGCATGAAATTTTGCTACACTGAAGATCAAATTGCAGATATCTTCACCAAAGCTCTAAGCAGGGAACACTTTGATAGAAATAGGATGGCACTGGGGTTAATGAAACCTAACTGAGAATCTGGTTCTCCTCACATGGCTATGAAAGCCATACTCAGGTAAAAGTCAGCTAAAGTGTTTTCTGACCGAGCCTAACTCACATCTATACCGTTGCAGGTAGACACACATGATGATTATAGAAGCTAAAGGTACAACGTTGGAACTGCAAAAGAGAGCTGCAAATTCTTTTACAAAAACAGGTCAGGAACCTGGTTCTTGTACCACAGGTTAGTAGTAATGTGTTTTTCTTATGCTTTTCTCAAAAGAAAACAAAATTAATGCAACTGTCACATCATCCGACTTTTCCGAGTCTGTGTTTCACATCCTATCTCTCAAATCCCTTCACTTCCTCAACACGTTTTGTCTTCCCAAAACCAACTGTCATTTTGAAATTCGTCAGAACACGTTCCTCTCCCTCCTCTTTATTAACCTTCCTTCCATAAAACCCCCACTCCTAACCTCTCTGAACCATCATCTTCCATTACAACTCTACAAATTCTCCCTCCTTCAGAACTCTCTCTCACTCTTCCCACAATGGCCAACGAACAAACCTCTCCCTCTCCTACCATCAACACCACTCTCACACCACTTGAAATCCTGTCCTCCACTAACCCTGATGTCTTTGTATCCCCACCAGTTTCCTCTTCACCTCCTATCCCCGTTACTTTTTCTTCAAACCCTACTTATCTTCCTTCTTCTGATCACACCAAAGAACCCTTGGAAGGTGATACGCCCCAGGCATCAGAGGTCTCTACGGAAGAACCCGATCAATACTTGAACTCCTCCATTCTCGACTATGTGACTCCCATGAAGTCTCCACAAAAGGAAGCGGCAAAAACTATCATGGCCATTGCCACCGAGAGTCTTACTGATGAAGGAGCCTCCCCCTTCCTGAGTCTCAGGGGGAAGAAATTCCATTTTTAGGGGATGGGGGGACTCTGGTTTTGTTTGTGTCTCCAGTTCATGACACAGTCAAAGAAACCCTGTTGGAGAACTTGTTTCTTCTTCAGCAGAAACAAACCAGGAACCCATCTTCTACACTAAACCCTTGGAGTATATTCCTCTCATTACTGTACCTTTTGACGAAGATGATGAAGATGAAATGGTACTCAATGTTCGTTTTAAGATTTGCAAGCCATCAGTTACTCCTGAGTCCTCTTCCAAGCGACCTTCTACCCGATTGCAAAATAATGAGGCCCTCGACACTGCCTTGCAGAAGAGCAAGAAGAGTCTTAAGAAAAGGAAGAAGAGATTGATGAAGCTGGGGGAAGTTGTGGCTAAAGAGGATATTCCAGTGGTTAAGGTTGATGAAGACGCTGAAGAAGAACCTAGTTCCTTAGTGAAAAGATCTACTAAGGTTCATAAGTCTGCGATTGGAGCTTCCGAGGAAGCTATGGAAAAACATAGTGCAACATCTGTGAAGAGTGGTGGCAAATCCAAAAGGGTTGTGGTTGAGAAAGAGTTGTCTGAAAGCGATACTGTGGCAGTTGAGCGTGAGAGAGGAAAGTCTGTTCAAAAGTTGAGAAAACGAAAGAGGGAAACTGTTGAGGGACCCGGTTCACTGAAGACCATACCAAGTGATAGTGGACTTGGGCAGGAAAGATTGAGAACTCAAAAAGTACTGTGGGGTCGTATGTTTGACCCAGAAATATCTGAGATGGTTGGAATGAGGCAGGTTTTAGATATAGTGGAGTTCCGGCAATGGGATCATCTGTTTAGAGAGGTTGTGCCCAAGGTATATGAAGAGGAGGTGCAGACTTTCTATGACACTCTCTTCACTATTGAAGGGGATCATATTTGCGTGCTGGTAAATGGGGTTGACATCGTACTTGATGCTACTGCATTGGGAAAATCTCTCCAGGTTCCGTTTGAGGGGATGTCCTCGGTCAAGAGTGCTTGTGAAGCTAACTTTAGGAGGGCCATTGTGAAAGAGTAGGCTATCCAGCAGGGGGAATGGGTTCACAAGAAGGCGCTTCTTCCGGTGTACCAGCTTCTCTTTGAGTTGGTCAATAAAGTTCTCTTACCTCCTGCTGAGAGGATATCTATTGCTTCCAGATCTGACCTGGTTTTTATGGAGGCTCTTGACTCATACACACCAATCAATTTGCCATAATCATGATCGAACACATGCAAAATGTGGTGAATTTCTGCGAAGGCAATCATGGGCTCCCATACAGATTTCTCCTTAGTCGTGTGGTTCAGTTCTATAAGGTGCCTCTGGCCAACCCAAAGGTAGGAACCCGCAAGCAGACCTTCTCCAAAACAACTCTGGAAGAGTGTGAGTGTATAGAAAAGGCATGGGGAAGTACTTCGACCATTTCTCAGCTGATTAATGCTCAAAATGCAGCAACTGATGTGATCCAAAAGCTGAAGGCTCAGAATGCCATACTGGAAACTCAGCTAAGTCAAGATGTTGAGGCACCTGGTTCTGCTAGTTCTTCTCATGAAGAGGTTGCCCGTTTGACTAAGGAGAATGCTGAGCTTAGGCAGCAGGTGGAGACCCTGCGGGAGAAACTACTCGAGGAACAGATGTCTGCAAATTCCGCATGGACCTGGTTCTCAAAACCCTGGCTGCCTCCTCCTCCTAGCCTTCCTTTTCTAGTGCCCCCTAGGATCCTCTTAGTGTTCAGTTGTCTTATGTTGTGATGTTTTGTGGTTGTTGGTTTCCTTTTGTTTTTTCTGTGATGGCATGTTGGATTCCACCGTTACTTCTCCTGATGAAACAGTACAATTGGTCTTTGCTTTCATAGCAAAGACTTCTATGTTTTTAATACTATTATTATTAATGAATCAACTTCTCTTTTGCTAAGTACAATGCTTGTTTTCCTTTTACTTCTCTTTTCTATCATGTTGTGTGCACACATGGGGCATGAGTTAGTTGTGTTGGACTTCTTTACGCTCTCTGCCTGTGTGTGGTTTTTAATGATGCCAAAGGGGGAAGAGTTAACTTAATAAAATTTAAGCAAGGATTAAGGGGGAAGCATAGAGACATGGGAACATATGGGGTCCTGGTACTTTATCTAGTTAAGTTAGGCTCTATAACTAGTCATCAATTTTAAAAGTTTGTCATCATCAAAAAGTGATAAATTGATGGGTTTAAGGTCTCTTAGTCTTATGTTTTGATGATCTAACAAACTTTCTGCATAGAACTAGATAAAGGACATGATGCATGTCTGGTACAATCATTCAGCAACGGACTCAAAGCAATCTTGGCAGTGTACTTTTGGATTCACAAGAAATAGTTAAGGGACCTGATCCCTTGATGTTTCCCTGACATAAGTACAAGTCAACTCTATAGTTGGAAAGCAGTTGCAGAAAGTGACTGCCTGCAACTGTGTACGCTACAGTGCAGTAGTCACTTCCCATTGGAAGAAGTGTGTACCAACTAAGAATAGATATCATCCTTGGGATGTCTTTGAAGTATAATAGTATGGTGTAAGGAAAACAACACATTCACTTGAGAATTTACTAATATTCTCTCAAGTATTGAAGATCTGATCTTGCATTGAAGTCTCAAGTGTGTCAAGAACAAAAAGACAACTCCACTATGGACCAGTTCCACTATGAGTCTATGTGTGTCCTTAGTTGAGTTGTAATCTTGTATTTTTTTCTCTATTGTAACTCCTATCTTGTTTTCTTAGAAGCTTTGTTTTAGGAAACCCAAATCATAAACCATCTGAGTTTGTGTTGTGACTAGAGATAGTCATAGGTTAAAGTATTTGTAGCTAATGAGTGACAAAGTGGCTTGTGATAGGTGTATCACAAGTTAGAGAGATTAAAGTCTTTGTTATAGAGTCATTACAAAGTGGCTTGTAATAGTTGAGTTACAAGTTAGTGAAGTTGAAATCCTACCAGTGTAGGTCATGGTTTTTGTCCCCTTGAGTTGGGATTTTTCCACGTAAAAATCCTGTGTCTCATTTACATTCTATTTTAGTAGTTAACACTGAGGGAACTGATATAGGACCAGGTCTCTATACAGTTGGTGGAATCATATAAACTATCAAGTCCTTATCTCCACTCGGGTAAACCTCTCTTCGAAGGCCCGCACCTCATCGGGGTCGATGTCAGAGCCTAACCCATCCTCTTTTATGAGAACGGTTTTATCTCTCCCATCCGCAGATAATGAGACAACCTCAGTTGTTCGTGTAGGTTCCTCCCCCGTGGCAGCCCCTTCTTCCTCTGACGACCTCCCCTCTGCAGCGATCTCCTGCAAGGGAGCATCCTTGATGACCTATGGATGCGTTGACTCTGCGTCCAATACGATCGTCCCCCCAAGAGCGGTAGCAGCCGTGGTGACCCTGCCAGTCTCTACCCTCCGCCTTTTAAATGGTGCCGCCCTTTTCTCGCCGGGAGAAGACTCGTCGATCAGATGCATCACCGGGCAGACCGGGGTCTCTGTTGACATAATGGCCGCCTGTGGGCCAGAATCACCCAATGACGGGATTTGAGGATAAGCACTCCTTACGGACTCGGCCAGAACAAACTGCATCCCGATCGAGGCGAGCGTCTGGCGAAATGCAGGTATGGGAGCCTTCGCCTTCTTGGAAGCCTCTCAACCTGACAAAAAAAGGGAGCCATATTTAAAAATAATAATGAATAGCAACAGGCTATGACAAGGGCGAAATGATTATAAATCTGGAATCTAACTTACCGGTTGACGGCTTGGGCTCAAACCTCTTATTACATGCGCCCGGTCACGAATCCCCACAGTGTGAGGCGGGATACGGGTTACCCAATCGCTGATGTCGGCGACCGGAGAAGGTTGATGTCTCTCAGCTACAAAAAAAAATGAGTCAAAAAACACGAAGGAAAATGGGCAAACATATTTCAAACAGTAAAAATACTTACGAGCAAAATTCCACTTCTCAGGGAACCCGCTTAGGTTTGCCACCACGTGCTCGATTTGATGTAGAAGTAGAAGTACAAGTTGCTGAACCAAAACTGGCGATTCTCCTTGTCATCCATCCCACACCAGCCCTTTAATTCCGCGGTGGAGAATATGAATCATTGTTGCCTTGTAGAAGCTCGGCGAGAAAAGATGCAGTAGGTGGCGGATAGAGACTTCGCAGCCGGCCAGCTCCGCGAATTTCGTCAACATGAGAAAAGTTTTGCAAAGATAGGGGGAAATTTGTGTCGGGAAAACGGCATAAAAATGACAGAACTCTTCCGCTAATAGAGGAAGAGAATATCCCACCAAGAACGTGTAGGCATAGAATGCACAATACCCGGGTCGATGGACTTGTATCACATCGTCCCCCGCGGAACGATATCAATATGAGAACGAATATGGAATTTGTATCTAAGGGTGAAGATATGCTTCAACTCCATCTCGGACAACACCGACTCGGGTTCCGAAACGGGCTCTTTTGAGAAGTCGTTCCTAAAAGTTGGATTACGTGGAACAACCTCCTCCACGGTGGGGAAGCTCTCGTCTTCCACAACCATGGACTCTCCGCCAGTGGAGGGCATAACCACCGATAACGGGGCAGCGTCAAAGACCGTCTCAAAGTTGGGAATCGAGTTAGTCATTTTTCGGTACTGTACGAGCGGTGGAGCTGGAAGGGCAAGGGTGTTGACGGTGAAAGAAATAGGAAGCAAAAACTGAGGAAGAAGAAGAAAAAGAAGCAGAATGCAGAGGTGAAGTTAGGAAAACCAAAAGTTTCACTTAGAAACTTTCCCCCCTCTATTTATAGACAACTGTGGTGCCCGAAGCGGTGCAAATAACCGTCAGTGGCCCTAGAATCGAAGCGGCAGAAGCTCAAGAAATGATGATTCGCATTGGGAAGATGTGCAATGATGACGCATGTGGCCGTGACGTCATCCTACACCTGCCTCGCTGACCACGACCCATTGAATGACATGTCACAATGTCGACGGTGGTCACTTTTGCTCGGCCATCATGCCGGAATATCTCCTGAACGGCTGCTGATAAAGTCCGTTTAGTGAGGTTGACCAAGAAGACGACCTCAGTAAGCGGAGGGACTAACTGTATGGGTCAAAATCCGGCTAGGTTCAGCGAATGCAAATGAACAAGTTATGGTCGAGGTCGAGTAGGGCCCAATAGCGAGGAGTCACTAAGCGAAAGATCGAGACCAAGGTCGAGTAGAGAAGAGTAGTGGTAATGGTTAGGATGGTCTTAGAATTACAAAAAGGAATATTCTATTGAATATTCCCCTGATTGTACTTTTTAAGATTTCCTAGGAAAATCCCTTATAAATAGTAAGAGATAGGGAACAAAAAGGCCCGGATCTTCACTTTTCTGATAAGAATTGTAAGAAGTTGACCATTGAAAGAATATACCAAAAGTTTGTCTTGCTGCCGTGATTGATTTCATTGTTTATTTTGTCTTTCCAATCACAAGATCCAAGAACACTTTGTCCATCCTCTTATTCAGTTATCACACGTTGTTGTCACAAGGAAGAATCATCCACATCATTCAATATCTGGGTGAATCATTCCTCCTGTTTACATTTATTGTCATTTAGCATATTTATTGCCTATCATTATTCTCTCATTCATTAACATTCATTGAGATATCCTAGGTATTTAATAACCTTGAATGCGGTCCCATATCATCGATATCTAATAACCTTGGATTTAATATTTATTATGTTTAACTAGGATTTGCCCATTATCAAATTATTTAACTAGTTTAACAAAGAGTTTATAACTTTTTGGTCAAACAAAGGGTCTTTCTAGTTGATAGTTATAAAAATAAGACTTTTAACTAATAATCACAAATTAAGAACTTACTATTAGTTAATCATAATTTGGTGGAGTTATTTCATCTATGAGTAATAAGACACACGATAACGTTTGACAGGAAATAAAATACTGGAAAAATGCGTACCAACATCATATAATTTTAATAAACCAATCTAATTTGACAAAAGGCTAAGTTTTATATCTCATATTTAGTTGTTTGTAAATAGCTCTTAGAAAAATATAAAATACATTAAAAATTGTTTTAATAAATCAATCCTCATTTCCTTCACTTTTGGCCGCAAATAATAAAAAATGGAAACATGGATTCCTAGTGTTGAAGAAAATATTTTTCAAATTTTCATATCAATAAACGAATAAGCACCACACTGTCATCCAATACTACTATTTGGCAGAGATGGATTCATAATTTTCCTTTGATAGACTTAATCTTTCAATTTTTACTATTGAACCTGTTATACTCAGAAATTACCAGTTGAAAATGTAATATTTTTTATAATTTATTCTTTTACAAATATATTTATATTCTGTGCTGGACTCAATTAGTTGCACTCTATTGATATTCTGCATTTGGAGGACAACGACGGCCACAAAAATTGCCATTTCTGTCATATAATTAACTCCTATAAAAGGAAACCGAGAATTGACCACTCTTGGAATAAAGTCAACAAGATACAATATTATGTTTTCTTTAGGGTTAGATTTAATTAATTTTATACATTGGACGAGCCATTTTCTATTGATGACTAAGACGCTTCATTCAAGAGGTCAATATCCATTTACAAAGCAGGAAAAAACAGCGTTTTGGAGATGTCATTATCGACTGGCTATAATAGGCTTCTCCAATAATGGAAATTGGAATCATCAATCACCTGCAATAACCCTTCTTAATTTACATTTAACAGTATAAGTACTGTTAATAATGATGATTGACCCATTATTACCTCTATAATTTCACACACACACACACAAATTACTTGAGGGGAACGACTCTTAAAATATAATTAACTATTAAGATTACGTAATCTATTTAATTATTAGCAACTTAGGCCCCATCTTATATATATATATATGATTGTAATTTGTGGCACTACATATTGATGATGATTGGAATCTTCGCTCACGAATAGATAAACGATGAGAGAGACAGTGATAGAGAGAGAGCATCTACAATGTCATTATATCGGATATATAGAGAGAGTAAATAAGGACATATAGAGCATGTATTTCTTATGGCCAATAGATATTGGAACAACTGAAAGAAACGTATTAAAGCGCGCATATGTTACGTTTAAATTGTCTCTAATAAGAGGATCCATGAACCAAGTTTTGAGAAGATTTGCCTCTATTTTTTTGGTCTTTT
Source organism: Nicotiana undulata (assembly GCA_005239495.1). Classification (NCBI taxonomy): domain Eukaryota; kingdom Viridiplantae; phylum Streptophyta; class Magnoliopsida; order Solanales; family Solanaceae; genus Nicotiana; species Nicotiana undulata. The sequence goes on along the minus strand of ML266299.1, from coordinate 135,808 downwards.
CTATTATGGAGGTAACATCTTTTTCCCCCAAGAATCACTTTCGCTTCAAATTCTGCCTTAATTAGTTTCTTTTTATTTATAGGATAGTAGTTCATATTACCGACCAACCTCGTCGGTATGCTCTACGCGACCATTTGACAATTTAATTGAATTACCAACCAATATTGATCGGAATATTATTTTAATAATTTAATTTTATCGACCAGCATTGGTCGGTGTTCTAAATTTATTAATTTTGTTTACCGAATAACTTTAGTCTGTAATAAAAACTAAATTAAAATATAATATTTTATATATTGACCAACGTTGGCCGGTATTAGAAATTCTATATTTTTTATAAATAATTAAAATTTAATAATATCGACCGACGTAGGTCGGTAATCTGAATATGGCAGCAACTTACCGACCAAAGTTGGTCGGTGACGTTGAATTTCTGAGAATTCAATGTGCATTTACTGACCAACACTAGTCGGTTTTTACAATTTAATTTTTTTTAATTAGTTACCGACCAACGTTGGTCAGTAACTTTGGCAGAAAAAATCTGTTTTGGTAGCTACACCACCTGCCAAACAAAAACAACTTACCAATATCCCCAATTCACCACATACAACCCCTAAATCACCACAAATCCAACCAAACATCTAAATAATACTTTAAAACTAACAAAGTTCAATTAAATATCATAATTCAAAGCCAAGCAAAAACTAAATAATTACAACAAGTTCAAAAAATTTCAATCTAATTCAAAACTAGTTCTATTAGTCTAGTACGAAGTATATTAAAGAATTGGTCAAGAGGTGTTTTCGACAACATCGTCAGCACCTGATGAACTTTCATCTACAAGGCGGTATAGAGAACGATCTTGTGGAGGATGAGAAGAAAAATCACAGGGAGGACGGGAGGAACGATCACGTGGAGGTCGATCCTCTAGCAAGGACTCACGAGACCGAGGCAACGGAAAAGCTCCAGTAGAAAGGAAATTTCTGATCTGAGCTTTCATACCAAGGAATTGAGCATCTCTAATACTTTCTCTTTCCTTAACGCTTCTAGTTCGGATGTAAGCCTTGTCACTGTCTCCCGCATAGCCGAGAGGCTCTCCCTATTAAGTGTCTTTCCCTGTGGAGAAGTCCCTATTCCTTGCATTTCACACTTGTAGCGATGGAATTTTTTCTCAGGAAGCCCGTATACCTTCCCTTTTTTTGGACCGCCAACAACCTCCAACCATATTCTTTCAGTATCCTCATTTGAAGGTTGGGTTGGATCGCCCGATTCACCAGCTGTCTGACTACGAATGAACTCTTTCACGTTACTTCGGTAGCGACCCTACGTTATTTTAAATTAAATTAGTATATAAAAAATCTTATAAAAGTAAATTATAATATTTAAGGAAAATCAAAAGCTTACATATGTTATGTTCGGTCCTCGACCAACCTATCAGCATCCCCCTCTTTCTTCTTCTTTAAAATAAGCGTCTCCTCGAATAGCTCCATCATGGCTCATTGGACGCTCATACTTCTTTTCCTGAAAATAAATTAATTTAGTTAATAAATAGAATTGATATACTTAGGAAAGTAAATACGTAACAATTTAAGCAATTACCAATTTTCTTATTATTTTCCCGATGTTGATAGCATCCCTGTGTGTAAGGAGCCTCCCTTCTTGGATGAACGAGCTTTCTTTCTTTGTTCGCTCCACTTTAAGAACTCCTGGGTTATTAGAATTTTTTCTTGTGAATTAAATTTTTAGGGTATGAATTTAATGCCACGTGGATCATACCCATCTGTATCACAACCACATGGATCGCATCTAGCTATGTCACAGTCACAGGAGTCGCAACCGTCTTCATCATAGACTCTATCCATTTAAGTACTTCGCCTGCGAGACCATAGCTTTGAGCCCTCATCTACACCGTCTACACATGCCTTTGATACACATGTTGAGGATGATGATCCGGAGATAGTGCATTATGATCGCTATGGCAGGATCATCATTGTCCCTGAGGGTAACGGGTAAGAGTTATTTGTTATTTTTGCGTTTATTATTTTATAAATATTTTTACTAATATTCTCATATGTTTTTATTGTTTAATTGCAGGTTCGGGACATGTAATGACCTGGCCGGTCGTTTTGAGAGTTATAGCTCTGATCCCTTATTTACTCTTTTTTCATATTGTTTTCTGCTCATGTGACTTGCCGGGAGGTTGTTGTTGTAGTCTTGGAGTGATTTGGGACACTTAGCCCCTAAAACGGAAGCTTAAGTCTTAGAATTTTGACTGTAGTTGGAACTATGTGAAGACGACTCTAGAATGGAGTTTTGTTGAATCCATTAGCTCCGTTGGGTGATTCTGGATTTAGGAGCATTTTCGTACGGTGAATTGGAGGTTTGTACTTGATTTAGGCTTGAAATGGCGAAAGCCGATTTTTTGGAGATTTTGGCTGGAAGTGGAATTTTTTATATCGAGGTCGAATTCTGATTCCGGAAGTTGAAGGAGGTCTGTAATATTGAATATGAATTGTGTACAAAATTTGAGGTTAATCGGACGTGGTTTGATAGGTTTCAGCATCGGTTGTAGAAATTTGAAGTTTTAAGTTCATTAAGTTTGGATTGGATGGTGATTCACGGTTTTGTTGTTGTTTGATGTGTTTTGGGGGCTCTACTAAGTTCGTATGGTGTTTTAGGACTTGAAGGTATGTTTGGTTGAGGTCCCGGGGGCCTGGGGTTGATTTCGGGTGGTTAACAGATCATTTAGGACTAAGGAGAGATTGCAGATTTCTGGTGTTCTTCAGTTCTGGTTTCCTTCTTCACGTTCGCGAAGAGGAACTGGTCTATTTACGGGCTTGCACTTAATAGTCAATAAATTCGTTTTTCCGCTTTCTATCGCTAAAGTGAAGGTTATGCAGCAGTGTAAGCAAGTCACTCTTAACCCTATAGTGAATTCACATACGCTACGCTAGGATCTAATGAAAGTGCAGGTGAGATTTTGTGCTTCGTGTTCGCGATGGAGGTCCCGCGTTCGCGAAGCACTGAGGTACTTTGTCTACGCGTCCGCTATGGAGGTCCCACGTTCGCGTAAAGGTATTGGCCAACTGGGTCCCCAGGCCTTCTTTGCCTACGTGTTCGCGACATTGGTCCCGCGTTCACGTTGGGTCGAGCTGATTGGTCTTCGCATTCGCGATGGGGGATTTTGGGCTGAATTAAATTTGTGCTTCGCGAACGCGATGGTGTGGCCGCATTCTCGAAGAAGGAATGCCTGGGTAGAATATAACATTTCAAAATCGAGGGTTTGGCCATTTTTATCAAAACTTGGGAAAGAGAGCTCGGATTTGGACAAGATTTTGAGGGATTTTCCGAGGCATCGATTGGGTAATGATTCTACACTTGATTCTAGTTATATCCCTCTAATCTATCATTAATTTCATCCTTTAATTTCGGAATTGGGGTGAAAAATTTGGAGAAAATGGGAGAAGTTCTTCAACTAAGATTTTGGGTTTTGATTGGGATTTGACATCACATTTGGATAACTTTGGTACGAGTGAACTCGTGAGTGAATGAGTATTCATAGTTTGTGACTTTTACCTGATTTTGAGACGTGGACATGGGTTGACTTTTTGGGGCGATTTTATAATTTCTTGATTTAGCTTTGATTTCATTAATTAGATTAGCTTCTTATAGTTATATTTATGGTATGTGATTGATTTTAGCTGGATTTGGGCCATTCAAAGTCGGATATTGGTGGAAAATGCGTTGTTAACGATTGATTGAGCTTGGTTCGAGGTAAGTGGCTTGCCTAACCTTGTGTGGGAAAAATCCCCTTAGGATTTACAAAATATTGTAAAACCTGATTTTTACTGAGTAATAACTTGTTTCATCTTAACTGAGTTATACTAGCATGTGTAATTGTCCTGTTAGTCTGGAATAACATGTCTACGCGTCTTAATTGTTTATCTGAACTCTGTGTAGCATGCTTAGTGGATTCATGTTCCTTTTTATAACTTGTACTTAGTCTAAACTATGATGATCCTGCCATAGCGATCATAATGCACTAACTCTGGATCATAATCCTCGGCATGTATATCAAAGGCATGTGTAGACGATGTAGATGGGGTTTCAAAGCTACGATCTCGACAACGAAGTCATGAAAGGGATAGAGTTGATGATGAAGATAGTTGCGATCCTTGTGACTGCGACATAGCTGGATGTGATCCATGTGGCTGTGATACAGATGACTATGATCCACGTGGCATTAAATTCATACCCTAAATTTTATTTTATTTTAAATTATAAACTTTAAAAAAAATTATAAACTATAAGCATATATTTTATTCACACACACATGTATATATATATACTAATAAATAATTATAAACTATAAGCATAATCTTTATAAATAATAATTATATTAACTAATTACTTTTAATAAATTATACGCATATATTTTATACACACACACACACACACACACATATATATATATATATATATATATATATATATAATTAATCACTCATAATAATAATAAATAAAGCCCCACTACTTCTTCATTCAGGGGGGAGGGGAGGGGGGGGAGACTAGCCTCATTACTTCCCACTGGGCGAGAGGTGCAGGTCACCAATCGGTGACATAGTTTAGGAATGAATATCCGTAACTCCCATTCCAGTACTTAAACTGATAAAATGGAATAAACAATCAAGACCTGGCTCAAGGCTAACCCCTCCACACTCAGGGTCAGGAACGGGAAAAGGTATAAATATCGGTGGAGATGTTTTACCTTTTGTATTCATCTGTCTAAGTTAAAATTTTAAGTTATAATTAAGTATATGAGTCATTTCACACACACATACATTATATTGTAATTGATGATCAATCACATACATTACTACGTACGAAAAATTGATCAATTGATGAATTGGTAAACCATCATTATTCTATTTTAAATACGTTCAATCGATTGTTATATTAACTCGTTTACTTAATGCTAATAGCTTCTTTCGTTTATTTAATTTGTGATACATATATATATATATATATATATATATATATATATATATATATATAAGTCAAAGAAATTTAGTATTATTCTACATTTTATTCATTCATTACTAATAATGCATGACATAGATTAATCGATATAGGTCGAGACGTTTTATTTTTAATATTCATCAATATAGGTCGATACGTTTTGTTTTTAATATTTAGGCAAAATACCTTAACACTCTCCTAAACTTGACACGGATTAGTAGTTACAACCTTAAACTATTTGTGGTCTTAATTACTTTTTTTTGTGATATATATATATATATATATATATATATATATATATATATATATATATATAAGTCAAAGAAATTTAGTATTATTCTACATTTTATTCATTCATTACTAATAATGCATGACATAGATTAATCGATATAGGTCGAGACGTTTTATTTTTAATATTCATCAATATAGGTCGATACGTTTTGTTTTTAATATTTAGGCAAAATACCTTAACACTCTCCTAAACTTGACACGGATTAGTAGTTACAACCTTAAACTATTTGTGGTCTTAATTACCCCCCATCAACTTGGCCTTTGAGAGCCATTACCCCCTGGACGCTCATATCAAGGATTTACATTTGTACTTACAATTATTAAATTTTTAAAAGGCCAAGTTGAGGGGAGTAATTAAGACCACGAATAATTTAAGGTTGTGACTAATAATTCGTGTCAAGTTTAGGGGGTGTAAGGTATTTTGCCTAATATTTATCGATGCATCTAAGTAAGTTATAATATAAGTCGAAGAATCAATTTATAAATAGATATATTTGATGATGATAAATTATAAATACTAATTAGATTATGCTTCTTCACAAGTCTATNATATATATATATATATATATATATTGTGATGACCCAAAAGGTCATCCCGTGTAATTTTAACTAAATCTGTGTTCCGAGGCCCTGAAAGCCTTTGTTTATCTCACATCGATGTGCGTGCGCAACCCAGGCGCGTAGCCGGGAAGCTTTTATATGGAAAATTGATAAAAAGATGAATTTACAATAATTATTTGAATAAAGTTGACTTTGGTCAACATTTTTGGTGAACGGACCCGGACCCGTGATTTGGCGGTCCCGGAGGGTCCGTAGGAAAATATGGGACTTGGGCATATGCCCTAAATCGGATCCCGAGGTCCCAAGTCCGAGATATGAATTTTTAAAGAAAATTATTTTCTGAAAAATATAAAGGCATTTGAAAATGAAATTTGATGCGAAAGCTGTGTTAACTTGTTTCTTTCCATTTTTCTTAAACAACCACTAGATTTTAGGCCTAAAAACATGAACTTAAAGGTAGGAATAAGAATTTTGGGTAGAGTTAGGGATTTTTGAATATTTGGGAATTCAACCTCGTTTTGGGGTCGGATTTCAAAATAAATTATATATTCGGCCTCGTGGGGGAATGGGTGATCGGGTTTTGGTCCGAACCTCGTGTTTTGCCCGAGGTTGAATTTTTGAATTTTTGGAAGAATGTTGGAAAATCTATAATTAGGCTTTGGAATTGAATTGTTGAGTAATTATTGATATTATTGAGTTAATTGTGTCTAGATACGATATTTTCGGAGTCGAGTTCGAGAGGAAAACCGGTGCTAGAGGCTTGATTTGCATTCTTGGAGCCGAGGTAAGTGTTTGGCCGAACCTTAGCTTGAGGGAATAGGTATAGAGTCTTATTTTCTATGTGATTCCATGTCCAACGTATAGGTGAGGTGACGGGTACCTATATGTTGTGGTAGAGCATGCCCGTGAGTCGAACTTGATGATTTACATAGTGATCTTTGATATTCTCTGTGTAATGAATTAACTGTCATCTGGAAGTGATACATTGAGGTTAATACATGATGTAGAATGTTATTGATTATTCGTTCGGTGAAGGATTATTTGTTAATTTATACCTCCGAGTGAGATTGGTTATAGTTGAGTCCCTTGCCGGGACGGTAGAATCCTTATTGATTATTTCTGTACATTTGAGGTTTCTTATTATTGTCTTTCCTATCAATTGTTGCCTTTACATATGTTATGCACGAGGGGACATTCCGTGCCGAGCGATTGAGAGGTTATGCACGAGGGGATATTCTGTGTCGAGTGATTATTTATTTATTTATGCACGAGGGGACATTCTGTGCCGAGTGATTATTATTTATGCACGAGGGGACATTCCGTGCCGAGTGATTCTGAGGTTATGCACGAGGAGGCATTCCGTGCCGAGTGATTATTATTTATGCACGAGGGGACATTCTGTGCCGAGTGATTATTATTTATGCACGAGGGGACATTCCGTGCCGAGTGATTATGATTTATGCACGAGGGGACATTCCGTGCCGAGTGATTATGATTTATGCACGAGGGGACATTCCGTGCCGAGTGATTATGATTTATGCACGAGGGGACATTCCGTGCCGAGTGATTATTATTTATGCACGAGGGGACATTCTGTGCCGAGTGTTTGTGAGTTATAGCACGAGGGGACATGTCGTGCCGTTTCTGTTTATTTACTTGTTCAAAGCTGTTATTCCTATTGTTATTTATACATTGCAACTGCTATCTTGTTCTGTTGTTTCAGTTAATTGTTTCCCTTCATCCCCAGCATGTTCTCCCCCGTTGTTGTATTTACTCGCTTATTTTCTGTCATTATTTCCTGTTATATTATTGAATTGCAAAGGTGTTATTTGTTGTCGTGTCCTAGCTTCGTCACTACTTCGCCGAGGTTAGGATCGGCACTTACTAAGTACATGGGGTCGGTTGTACTGATGCTACACCTGCACTTCTTTATGTTGTGCAAATTACAGCGCCGGACCCAGTGGACATTGAGCGAGGGAGTATCCTTCGGTCCACTACGATACCGAGGTAGTCCTACAGGCGTCCGCAGGCCTTGGCGTCACCATCTATTTCTTTTCTTCTGTCTTATCTTGTATTTCTAGACAGCTACACTTCCTTATTTCAGACTCATGTTTTTAGCAATCTTAGATTGTTCGTGAAATTGTGAAATGAGTTCTGGGGGTTTTTGTACAGATATTTCGTAACATTTATTATATTAAGTGTCTGAATTCTTAGCTTCCGCATTCTTATTCATAAATTCATGTTATTGTTGTTCTTTTATCTGCTGCAAATAAGGAAAATAGTAAATTGAACAAAAAACGTCTGCTTGTCTAGCGGGTTCAATGTTAGACGCCATCACGGCCTAAAGGTGAGATTTGGATCGTGACAAGTTGGTATCAGAGCACTAGGTTTCTTAGGTCTCACAATTCACGGACAATAGCTATCAGTCGAGCATTCAGATGGCTCTGTATGAGGCGTTGTATGGTAGGCGGTGTCGGTTGCCAGTTGGGTGGTTCGAGCCGGGAGAGGCTAGATTGTTGGGTTCAGAGTTAGTCCGGGATGCCTTGGACAAGGTGAAGATCATTCAGGATAGACTTCGTACAACTCAGTCCAGGCAGACGAGTTATGCGGATCGTAGAGTTCAAGATTTGGCATTCATGATAGGAGAACAGGTATTTCTTCGGGTGTCTCCCACGAAGGGCGTGATGAGGTTCGGAAAGAAGGGAAAGTTGAGCCCTAGGTACATTGGTCCGTTTGAGATTCTGGATAAGGTATGAGAGGTGGCCTACAGACTTGCCTTACCGCCGAGTTTATCAGCTATGCACCCGGTATTTCATGTATCTATGCTTCGGAAGTATATTGCGGACCCATCTCATGTACTTGACTTCAGCGATGTCCAGTTGGACAAAGATTTGACTTATGAGGAGGAGCCGGTAGCCATATTAGCTCTGCAGGTTCGTTAGTTGAGATCGAAGAGTTATCCTTCGGTTCGTGTCCAGTGGAGAGGTCAGCCTGTTGAGGCAGCTACCTGGGAGTCCGAGTCTGATATGCGGAGCCGATATCCCCATCTTTTCCCCGATTCAGGTACCTTCTATGTCCGTTCGAGGACAAACGTTTGTTTTAGAGGTGGAGATTGTGATGATCCAAAAGGTCATCCCGTGTAATTTTAACTAAATCTGTGTTCCGAGGCCCTAAAAGCATCTATTTATCTCACCTCGATGTGCGTGCGCATACCAGGCGCGTAGCCGGGAAGCCTTTACGTGGAAAATTTATAAAAAGATGAATTTACAATAATTATTTGAATAAAGTTGATTTTGGTTAACATTTTTGGAAATAGGACCCAGACCCGTGATTTGACGGTCCCGGAAGATCCGTAGGAAAATATGGGACTTGGGCGTATGCCCGGAATCGAATTCCGAGGTCCCAAGTCCGAGAAATGAATTTTTAAAGAAAATTATTTTCTGAAAAATATAAAGGCTTTTGAAAATGAAATTTGATATGAAACCTATGTTATCGGGCCCGTATTATGGTTCCGGAGCCTGAACAGGTTCAATATGTTTATTATGTACTACCTGTGAAATTTGGTAAGAAACGGAATCGGTTTGACGTGATTCGGCCTAAAAATGGAGAATTTGAAAGTTATGAAATTTTGAGAATTTTCTATAGATTTTGAGGTTTAATTTGATGTTTATGATGATATTTTGGTGTAAGTCCGTAGGATGTTTTTGAGGTTGTGTGTTTATTCGGTTTTGAGCCCCGAGGGCTCGGGTGAGTTTCGGGTAGGTGTCGGAGTGCAAAAAACCTTAGAAAATCTAGTGTAAGTGTTGTCATCTGATGTCCAGGGATTTACCCTATGCGAACGCACTCAATGGAGTGCGAACTCACAGGGTAAAGTGGGGTCTGGGGGTCAGGGTCAATTTGTTCAGTGCGAACGCACCCAAACGGATGCGAACGCGGAGGGCCAGGTGGAACCTACTGTGCGAACGCAATGGTGGGGTGCGAACGCACGGGGGTAGGGGGACCTGGGGAAGGCTAAGGGATATTACCATGTGCGAACGCGGCCCCTCAACCGCGAACGCACATGCCTGATCATTTAAACCTCCGCGAACGTGGCCTGGGGCACGCGAACGCGGAGAGTTAATTTACCTAATTATTTTAAAAGCCTAAAAACATATTCAACACGGGATTTCACCCAAAATTCATAACCCTCTTCTTCTCCAAACCCCATAGATGATTTTGAAGCAATTCCTCCACCATAACCTCCTAGGTAAGTAATCTTTAACTTGTTTCTTTCCATTTTTCTTAAACAACCACTAGAGTTTAGGCCTAAAAACATGAACTTAAAGGTAGAAATAAGGATTTTGGGTAGAGTTAGGAATTTTCGAATATTTGAGAATTCAACCTCGTTTTGGGGTCGAATTTCAAAACAAATTGTATATTCGGGCTCGTGGGGAATGGGTGATCGAGTTTTTGTCTGAACCTCGTGTTTGGACCAAGCGAGCTGGGGTCGAATTTTGGAATTTTTGAAAGAATGTTGGGAAATCTATAATTAGGCTTTGGAATTGAATTGTTGAGTAATTATTGATATTATTGAGTCAATTGTGTATAGATACGATTGTTTCGGAGTCGAGTTTGAGAGGAAGACCGGTACTAGAGGCTTGATTTGAATTCTCGGAGCCGAGGTAAGTGTTTGGCCTAACCTTAGCTTGAGGGAATAGGTATAGAGTCTTATTTGCTATGTGATTCCATGTCCAGCGTATAGGTGAGCTGACAGGTACTTATATGTTGTGGTCGAGCATGCCCGTGAGTCGAACCTGATGATTTACATAGTATTCTTTTGATATTCTCTCTGTAACTAATTAACTGTCATTCTGGAAGTGATACATTGAGGTTAATTCATGATGTAGAATGTTATTGATTATTCGTTTGGTGGAGGATTATTTGTTAATTTATACCCCCGAGTGAGATTGGTTATAGCTGAGTCCCTTGCCGGGACGGTAGAATTCTTATTGATTATTTCTGTACATTTGTGGTTTCTTATTATTGTCTTTCCTGTCAATTGTTGCCTTTACATATGTTATGCACGAGGGGACATTCCGTGCCGAGTGATTGTGAGGTTATGCACGAGGGGACATTCCGTGTCGAGTGATTATTTATTTATTTATGCACGAGGGGACATTCCGTGCTGAGTGATTATTATTTATACACGAGGGGACATTCCGTGCCGAGTGATTATTATTTATGTACGAGGGGACATTCCGTGCCGAGTGTTTATGAGGTTATAGCACGAGGGACATGCCGTGCCGTTTCTGTTTATTTACTTGTTCAGAGCTGTTAATCCTGCTGTTATTTATACATTGCAACTGCTACCTTGTTCTGTTGTTTCAGTTAATTGTTGCCCTTCATCCCCAACATGTTCTCCCCCGTTGTTGTATTTACTCGCTTATTTCCTGTTATATTATTGAATTGCACAGGTGTTATTTTTTGTCGTGTCCTAGCCTCGTCACTACTTCGCCGAGGTTAGGCTCCGCACTTACTCTGTACATGGGTCGGTTGTACTGATGCTACACCTGCACTTCTTTATGTTATGCAGATTACAGCGCCGGACCCAGTGGACATTGAGCGAGGGAGTATCCTTCAGTCCACGGCGACACCGAGGTAGTCTTGCAGGTGTCCGCAGGCCTTGGCGTCACCATCTATTTCTTTTCTTCTGTCTTATCTTGTATTTCTAGACAGCTATACTTCTTTATTTCAGACTCATGTTTCTAGCAATCTTAGACTGTCCGTCAAATTGTGAAACCAGTTCTGAGGGTTTATGTATGGATTTTTCGTGACATTTATTATATTAAGTTGCTGAATTCTTAGCTTCCGCATTCTTATTCATAAATTCTTGTTATTGTTGTTCTTTTAACTGCTGCAAATAAGGAAAATAGTAAATTGAACAAACAACGTTGGCTTGTCTAGCGGGTTCAACGTTAGACGCCATCACGACCTAAAGGTGGGATTTTGGGTCGTGATATATATATATATATATATATATATATCACGACCCAAAATCCCACCTTTAGGTCGTGATGGCGTCTAACGTTGAACCCNATATATATATATATATATATATATATATATATATATATATATATATATATATATATATATATATATAGTTTACACTTCGTTGTACTACGTTAACTATATATAGCTTGTTATAGTATATGTTAGTGCATTCATTATTTGTATTACAAAATAAAGTGTTAATGGAGTATATTTATATTATTTAGATAGTAAATTTTAATGTGATTCAATAGTTTGACCATGTTTGACCTATGAACCGACCAAAGTTGGTCGGTTATATTCCATAAATTACATCTACCGACAAAAGTTGGTCGGTAAAGTCTTCTCATGTAATATCGACCAACTTTGGTCGGTATATTCAACTATAAATTTTATAAAATATTTTAAATAATGATATAATTATTAAAATTTAAAATCGTGGCTCAATATTACCGTCGGTAATCAAAAAAGTGCTTTGGCTAAGCAAGTCTGACTATTACGGTCAAATATTTGACCAATATACCGACTGAAATCGATCTGTATGTAATTTAAAAGAACGTAAAATATTTTTGGTATTTTCTGTCCGTTTTGAACGGTTTTTTGGTTGCTTTTGTTGGTCGACCAACGTTGGTCAGTATGGCTCGGTCGGATTTTTGGAGATTTTTAGTAGTGTAGGGTCATAAAGCTAAAAATAAGTTTGTAAAGAGCTAATTGACCCAAGATTTACTTGATAAAAAGAATTCTTGAGATAAAAAATTATTTCTGAAAGTCGAAATTGTGTTTGAACATGTATTTTATGCGAAAATAAATTTAAGTTTTTTGAGTAGAAAACTTCAAAAAAACTTGAAAAACTAGTCTACAATGAAGTTTTGCTACGACAAGTTTCTTCTACGTCAACAATGTAGTAACCTTTTTACCCACAGATTGACTGAACTTCCAGTACAAATATTCTCCTGACCCATCAGTGTAAGTACTTATTTATGTGACGAAAATCATAGGAGTAATGCATATCTTCCAAGGACATACATTGTAGATTATTGGCCAAAAAAAAAAAAAAAGCAAATTGCCCAACCTAACCACATATGTGACACGTGAAGTGCATATGCAACTAATAAGATGGTGATTTTATTCATGTGTCTTTTGTATATATCTTCCTTTTGCACATGCCCCATCGATCCATGATATGATTGTCCCAATAAATAAGTAATGAGCGTAACATTGACACTCTTAGGAGCCATTTGTTCTCTTTATGTTGTGTGGCCACTACGACCACACAATTTATGGCCGAGAGAAGAAAGAAAAATCTATAAGAGCACTATGTAAAACCTCTTGTCTAACGTAGAAAAGAAAAAGTTGGAGACAAAAGTACACTAATAAAACAAGAAAACTAAAATTGACAAATTAGTGATTGCTTAAAGAAAAACTAATGTTTAATTAAAGAGGGATATCTAAAGAATGGATATTTGCCCCCACTGAGTAAGATGGGACAAAAGACAAAATCTAACCGCGCAAATATCAAAAGTGACTTTACTGCTTGTCGCATAAATGATTAATAATAAAAGTATAAATAGAAAAAATGCTACTCCACATAATACAATAGTATTCAATTTCCTTTTAATTTGAGGACAGAAATACCCTCGCAAATGCTTCCAATAGAGTAGTCATCTGCTGCCACTCCTGCGTCAATCATGGCACAGCTGCAGTAGAGGTAATTAGCAACTTCTTGAGTCTCGTATGTACAGATTCTAGCAATATGCCTTCACCAATACCGAAAGGGCAATACTCCATATCGAAGTTATATGGAAAGGGTATTATTGTCAGTTTGACAGGCCAATAGGAGAGGTGAATTGGGGCATTTGGTTTTCTAGGATGTGGGGCGGGAATAAGAAGGCTTATGTTATCTTGTAGGGAAAAATATTTAGGACCAAGTAGGGAAGTGATGATGTAGATGTTTTTCTACTTGAGGACAAGACAAAGGCACATGAAATGGGGAGAGATAGAATCTCATCTTTTCATATAGTTGAATACAAATGGATTTTGTAGTGAAGCTTAACTTTAGTAAATTTCACGTCGGAATTATGCTAGAGGCCATATATGCCAGGATTAAGTATGAAACAAAACATTATTGAGGTTTTAAAGATTGGACCAAACCAAATTAACAATAATTTGATCGATGGTGGGGCAAACCTCTATACTTAAAAGGGAGATAGAATGTGTGAGGGAAAGAATTGAGATACCTTATTTTGATCCAATTTTTCCTTAGAGGACAAGATGGTCCATTCATAACTTTTGTTCTTTCGTTTGTCCAATGATAGTTTATCCCTTAAGCAGCTCGCTTTCATTTCTTGTCCCCTTCTTTGTATATCGACATCAACACTTCCCCAAAAACCACTCAAAAATTTCTTTCATTTTATATATTTCTTTCTTCCCAGCATTCGTTGTCTCCATCCTCATCCATTACCTGTATATATACTCTTCCCTTTTCATCATTCCCTTCACACAACAAATCCAACTCTCCTTCTTATACTACATTAGCATTTGATTGTTACACTATGCCTTCAATAATCTCAGATGTTCATCAAAAACAACTTGACTTGTACACAATAAAAGAATTACCCGAATCCCATGCATGGCGATCATCATTAGATCATGATTATCAATCCAATGACTCATTAGAATCAATTCCAGTGATCGATCTAAACGACGAGAAATTCGCGACGGAAAAAATTGGTCATGCATGCAAAACATGGGGTGCATTCCAAATCATAAACCATAACATGTCTCAGAGACTACTGGACAATATGGAGGCAGCTGGAAAGAGGCTTTTTTCCCTTTCGTTGCAGCAAAAATTGAAGGCCGCTCGTTCTGCAGATGGAATTGCTGGTTATGGGGTGGCTCGCATTTCGTCTTTTTTCTCTAAGCTCATGTGGTCTGAAGGGTTCACAATTCTTGGTTCCCCACTTGACCATGCTCGCCAACTTTGGCCACATGATTACAAGAAATTCTGGTACTTTCACTTATTTCATCCCTCCCTCCAATTTAAGTTCTCATGCACGTATACATGTTGATGAAAAAATCTTTCTTTCTAAAAATACATGGTGTATTTTCTAAAAAAAAATTTACCTTTTTGTTCATGTTGTACTGCTGAGCTAGGAAGCATTAACATGGGCGGCTCGAGGGGTGAGCCTAGTAAAGCCTTCGCTTTAGGCCCAAAAATTTTGAGGCCCCAAAAAGTGTTAATAGTAAAATAAGTAATACTGATGTAGACAATTTTGAACTTTGTAGAAAAAAGTAAAAAATCTGTGTAAAAAAAGTTTTAAAAAAAACAAAGAATATTTACTTTTTAACATAAGAAATATTCTAGAACTTCGAATTAAACTACCCAAATCTTCGTATTAGCAAATAAAATTTTTTACATCAAGATTCAAGGTAATATAGTGAAAACATATGGCTAACATCTTATTAACTTGAATTAACCCTTGATAATATAAATAATAATAATAATAATAATATTACTAAATGAAGTTAAAAGTCATATATCTTGTATGAATACTATTATATAAATAAGTACGGAATGAAAAAAGACAACATCAAAGTTTTTGCATATACTTGTATAGGTGTACAAAATTTAGATTCTTATTAAAATTCAATTTTAGGCCACTAAATTTATTGAACCGCCCTTGCATTAACTAAAAATTTATTTAATAGCATAAATTTTAGTAAATTTTTACTTACATTTTCAAGGTATCGCAAAAATATTAAATTCAGTTAAACCCGTACTCCACCTGCCTATGACGTGTTACCTACACTTTCTTAGTGGAAGGACACAATATTTTAGGATAAATATTTAAAATTTCATGATCCCTAAGAAAGATTGGAGAGATACCACTTTTTTTCTTTTGTTGTTTCCTAGTTTTATATCCATTAGTAGTACTGCTTACAACTTTTTATGTCATTTACACTATATAGTGCTTATCTTTTTTCTTTTTGATTTTTCAGTGACGTAATCGAGGAATACGAAAAGGAGATGGAAAAGCTAGCAGGAAGACTGATGTTGTTGATGCTTGGATCACTAGGAATAAGTAAGGACGATGTGACATGGGATGTTGTCGGCCCAAGAGGAGGATGCTCGGCCCTACAACTAAATTCTTACCCGGCATGTCCGGATCCGGATCGGGCAATGGGTCTTGCTGCACATACGGATTCTACCATATTAACAATCCTTCACCAAAACAACACAAGTGGTTTACAAGTGTTTAAAGAAGGAAATGGTTGGGTCACGGTTCCTCCATTGCCCGGCGCATTAGTTATAAACGTAGGTGACTTATTACACATATTGTCAAACGGGTTGTACCCGAGTGTTTTACATCGAGCGGTAGTGAACCGAACCCGACATCGTTTATCAGTAGCCTATTTATATGGGCCACCGTCAGGAGTGAAAATTTCACCGCTTTCTAAATTGGTAGACCAAGGGCACCCTCCAATGTATAGGCCAGTGACGTGGAGTGAGTATTTGGGGACTAAGGCAAAGCATTTCGACAAAGCACTTTCGTCTGTGCGGCTCTGCGCTCCTCGTATTGGATTTGGCAATTCCAAAGATCATAACAGCGTCCAAGTTGGCTAATTTGACTACTAGTTACCTTTTAATTTTTCTTCTTGGTTCTGAAAATATATATCTACTTTGGAAATTGTTTTTGTTAATATTCCGAGAGAAATGAAAAATATGTTGATCATTTTATCATCTTGTCTACTTCTGCCTTTCTAGATCTTTATTTATTAATTCTTTCGCTCTATGTCTTAGTTTGACTAATCAAAAAATTTAAAAATATAACAAATGACTTTTAAAGGTTAGTATAACATATTAAAAGAACCTTTTAGATTTTGTAATGCTAAACCTTCCATGTGATTTGTGTAAGAAAATATAGCTATGAGTAAAATGTGAACTAGGAATAAAAAATTATTAAAGATAGAAAGATGTTAATTTTATTAAAGAGATCAATAAAATATATTACTAGAAAAGAAAAGAAAGATAAAAAGACACGTAAATTGAACGAAAGGAGGGAGTGCAACACAAAAGTAAGACAATGTATGTGACAGAGAGATCTAGACTAGGGATATATTACATAGAGAGCTATCTAGAGTAGGTATATATTATTTGTTGTTTTAACTCAAGAGGGTAATTCTTTTTTTTTGAAAATTTAGAGGGTAAAATAGGTATTTGACAATCAAAACTTAGAAAATTTAGCTAAGTTACCTTCTGGGTGTTTTATGCATAGTTAAGTGACTTTGTTGTTACAAACAAAAGAAAAGTAACTTTAGCAATAATTTGGGATAGTTGAGTGATGATTTGAATAATGAACTCTTGTTTTAACTCGAGAGAACCAGTACAAAACATTGAAAAAGATAGGGGCAAAATTAAATTAGAATAAAGGTTGGATTCCCACAGAAATATAATGAGGCGCTTAGTAGACAGAGACTAGAGAGGATAAGTTAAACAATCATATCATAAAATAAATAATAAAAAAAAGAGATCCAAACAAAGAAACAGTTCGTTGTGGACAGATTGCTACAGAGGAAGAGGGAAAGATAATGAGTTTGAATACTAAGGTAAGAGGACACAAGAATAGACATGTTTTTAGCACCCCCAAATCTTCGTATTAGCAAATAAAATTTTTTACATCAAGATCCAAGGTAATGTAGTGCAAACATATGGCTAACATCTTATTAACTTAAATTAACCCTTGATAATATAAATAATAATAATAATAATATTACTAAATGAAGTTAAAAGTCATATATCTTGTATGAATACTATTATATAAATAAGTACGAAATGAAAAAAGACAACGTCAAAGTTTTTGCATATACTTGTATAGGTGTACAAAATTTAGATTCTTATTAAAATTCGATTTTAGGCCACTAAATTTGTTGAACCGCCCTTGCATTAACTAAAGAATTTATTTAATTACATAAATTTTAGTAAATTTTTACTTACATTTTCAAGGTATCGCAAAAATATTAAATTCAGTTAAACCCGTACTCCAACTGCCTATGACGTGTTACCTACACTTTCTTAGTGGAAGGACACAATATTTTAGGATAAATATTTAAAATTTCATGATCCCTAAGAAAGATTGGAGAGATACCACTTTTTTTCTTTTGTTGTTTCCTAGTTTTATATCCATTAGTAGTACTGCTTACAACTTTTTATGTCATTTACACTATATGGTGCTTATCTTTTTTCTTTTTGATTTTTCAGTGACGTAATCGAGGAATACGAAAAGGAGATGGAAAAGCTAGCAGGAAGACTGATGTGGCTGAGGCTTGGATCACTAGAAATAAGTAAGGACGATGTGAAATGGGTTGTTGTCGGCCCAAGAGGAGGATGCTCGGCCCTACAACTAAATTCTTATCCGGCATGTCCGGATCCGGATCGGGCAATGGGTCTTGCTGCACATACGGATTCTACCATATTAACAATCCTTCACCAAAACAACACAAGTGGTTTACAAGTATTTAAAGAAGGAAATGGTTGGGTCACGGTTCCTCCTTTGCCCGTCGCATTAGTTATAAACGTAGGTGACTTATTACACATATTGTCAAACGGGTTGTACCGGAGTGTTTTACATCGAACGTTAGTGAATCGAACCCAACATCGTTTATCAGTAGCCTATTTATATGGCCACCGTCAGGAGTGAAAATTTTACCGCTTTCTAAATTGGTAGCCAAGGGCACCCTCCAATGTATAGGCCAGTGACGTGGAGTGAGCATTTGGGGACTAAGGCAAAGCCATTCGACAAAGCACTTTCGTCTGTGCGGCTTTGCGCTCCTCGTATTGGATTTGGCAATTCCAAAGATCATAACAGCGTCCAAGTTGGCTAATTTGACTACTAGTTACCTTTTAATTTTTCTTCTTGGTTCTGAAAATATATATCTACTTTGGAATTTATTTTTTTTGTTAATATTCCGAGAGAAATGAAAAATATGTTGATCATTTTATTATCCTGTATACCTCTGTCCTTTCTAGATCTTTATTTATTAATTCTTTCGCTCTATGTCTTAGTTTGACTAATCAAAAAATTTAAGAATATAACAAATGACTTTTAAATCTTGTGATTTTTAAAGGTTAGTATAACATATTAAAAGAACCTTTTAGATTTTGTAATGCTAAACCTTCCCTGTGATTTGTGTAAGAAAATATAGCTAAGAGTAAAATGTGAACTAGGAATAAAAAATTATTAAAGATAGAAAGATGTTAATTTTATTAAAGAGATCAATAAAATATATTACTAGAAAAAAAGAAAGATAAAAAGACACGTAAATTGAACGAAAGGAGGGAGTGCAACACAAAAGTAAGACAATTTATGTGATAGAGAAATCTAGACTAGGGATATATTACATAGAGAGCTAGCTAGAGTAGGTATATATTATTTGTTGTTTTAACTCAAGAGGGTAATTTTTTTTTTTTTAAATTTAGAGGGTAAAATAGGTATTTGACAATCAAAATTTAGAAAATTTGAGTGACCTTTTGAGTGCTTTATGCATAGTTAAGTGACTTTGTTGTTACAAACAAAAGAAAAATAACTTTAACAATAATTTGGGATAGTTGAGTGACGATTTGAATAATGAACTCTTGTTTTAACTCGAGAGGACCAGTACAAAATATTAGACAAGATAGGGGCAAAATTAAATTAGAATAAAGGTTGGGTTCACACAGAAATATAATGAGGCGCTTAGTAGACAGAGACTAGAGAGGATAAGTTAAACAATCATATCATAAAATAAATAATAAAAAAAAAAGATCCAAACAAAGAAACAGTTCGCTGTGGACAGATTGCTACAGAGGAAGAGGGAAAGATAATGAGTTTGAATACTAAGGTAAGAGGACACAAGAATAGACATATTTTTAGCACCCCCAAAACAGTAGTACAACGCTGAAAGTACATAAAGATAGAAATATGGTTAAAGCAAAACTTTAGATTGGATACAAATATTACGACTATGTTACGATACGGCAAAGAGCAAATCAATGTTTCCATGACGTGAGTGAGTTAATTATAAGGAGTAAATTCCATAACAGAACAATACAAGTTGTGTAAAACAAAAGAAAACAAAAGCCCACCATCGTGAGAAACAAATTTTAAACACAATGGTGGCCATGTTTGTCAGTTTTCAAAAATGTATTAATCTTATTCTTATACGACGTCGTCTCTCCCTCTCCGTGTCTTTCTCTATACCTTAAGAAAAATGTTGGCTGGTGGTTGAACTCTAGGGACATTTTTAGAGAGGATGAGATAGCTATAGGAACGGCAGTCCTTATCCCTCCAACATAGTTGTATGCATTGGGGAGGTGATTGCCCTCTGCAACCATGTGTCTTTTCTAGACAAAATATAATGGATAATTTAAGGCAACCAAGGGCTGATCCAGTGAAGCAGTGCTTAAATATGAAGTCAGAATTTTAAAAGTACAATGACTTCACTGTACTCCAAAAATACTAAAAATCTTAAAGATCGAACCAACTGAGCAACACACACCAAAAAACACCCATGCGTTAATGACAGTTATTTTGAATTTAACTGGAGTCCTCATTGCACCAAGAGAATTCTGCCGTAAATTATTCAGATGAATATTACTATCCTAGGGAATAGGGAATGTCATGATCTGCAGTCTCTTTATCTCCCTCCCGCCTCTGCTGGATAAACAATTATTTTTTGTGTTTCACTTAGGCTATGAATTTTTATGGTTTTTTATAATTTTAAAACAACACTCTGTTTATTACTTTATGTAGTAAGTATTTTTACTTCTTGCAGACATCCTTTTTTATTTATTTATACGTATTTTTAATTCTTGCGCTTAAGCTTTTTCTTTTTTTATTTAATCTCTCCATCTATGACTCAGACCCACGACCATGGAGTTGTAGGTGGCCTTTTGTCTTGTAGACAACCTAAAGTTAGAAAATAAGCAAAATTTTCAAAAACAAAAAAACTCTATGATCGCTATGGAGCACACCTTTTTTTAAATGATAAGTCAAAAGGGGCGTGGAGGGGGGCCTAAAGCCTGATCTCATAAGAATACAAGTCTAGAGTGACCAAGTTCATTCTTACAATTTGATCTATCCAAAAGGAAGGAGGGGTTTCTCCTATAGCAATTGACGCTTACAAAAAATGCACTAACTTTGTGTTAAAACAAACAGAAATTTCAGCCTGGATAAAAAATAAAGGAGTTCTTTCTCACTCTGATTCTAACGATTGGTAACTTAACAGCACTTATTATAACAAAATTTAGTAACATCGAGCCATTGATCATTTATTAGTCTATGATATTTGAGTACAATAAGAGGGAGGGCTACTTACATATAGCTGATTTATGACAACTTGTTACTTTAATTAAAATCTCATGTATTATTATTATTATTATTATTATTATTATTATTATTATTATTATTATTATTATTATTATTATTATTATTATTATTATCATTATCATTATTATCATTATTATTATTATCATTATAATATTACGGAAAAGGGTCAAAATTGTCCCTAGACTATTGAGGTTGGTACAATAATACCCTCGGTCCACCTATTTTGTAAAAATTACCCTCACCGTTATCTTTTCGGCTCAATACTGCCCTTACGACTAACAGTCCTATTAGATAAAAAAAATTAATTAATTTTCACATGTCATCGTCCTATTGGCCTAACTTAAAACTCACCTAAATTAAAATAAACCTACCCACATTCTAAGACCCATATCCAAAACAAAATATTCCAAAGTTTGAAAGGATTAATCCAAAACAATTAGCCTATGATAGAATTATAATATTAAGTGGTAACTGACTATTCACAAATTAATTAGTGTAGATGAAATAATGTGATAATGTGATGAAGTACGGCGATGGAAAGATCCTAATATTTTCATGGCTTATGTAAAAGCCAATTGTATCTATTTTTAAGTGACAAACTACTTGAGTTATTTACTACGTTATAAATATTGAACAACTAAATTAATGATTAACTTAGCATGACATTCTAAGTGTAGCTAATCTAGCATGACATTCTAAGTGTAGCTAATCTAGCATATACAAGTGAGCAAAAACTAAACACATAGGTAAAAACAAATACAACATTACATGTATTTTACTATACTTGTGTCTTGAGTACAATCAAGAACGGGAAGTACGAAGCGAGGGTTTGACGGGGATTTATCTTTGATACATCTAATTCTCCCCGCTTGCATAGCCGCTTTATATAACGATTATTAAGACTAAATGGCCAGTAGTTTTATTCTTAATTGGTGGCTTCCTATTTCTGCACACCGCTTAGTGCTTACATTTCAAAATATCGTCCAAATTACTTCACTGGAATTGCTTGTAACACTTGAGGCCAAGAATTCATTTTGTTTGAAAAATTTCCAACTAAATTGTTCATAAATATCATTGGGTTGTTGTATTTCTCATATATAGTTCTAATGCTATATTTGGTTGAGCTCTTACCATGAAAAATACCAGGGGCTAGTATAAAATGAAAAATCAATTTAGCTCCGGAAGTTTATTTAAAGTCTATGTAATTTGTCGGTTTTTGTGTAGTCCTTTGGATTAGTGAAAGATGCACACATCAATAAATGTTTGAAACTAATTAATAAAGATTGTATTCATAAATCACAACAATAGTTTCCTTTTTTCCTTTTAAATATTTTTAACGAACTATCATTAGAAATAGGCATTTACAAAGAAAAATAAGCCTTTTGGATATGGGTCTTAGAATGTGGGTAGGTTTATTTTAATTTAGGTGAGTTTTAAGTTAGGCCAATAGGATGAAGACATGTGAAAATTAATTTAAAAAAATTTATCTAACAGGATTGTTAGTCGTAAGGGCAGTCTTGAGCCGAAAAGATAACGGTGAGGATAATTTTTACAAAATAAGTAAACGGAGGGTATTATTATACCAACCTCAATAGTCTAGGGGCAGTTTTAACCCTTTTCCGTTAATATTATTATTAGTCTATTCTATGTCTCTATACGAGAAGTGGCAACACAGGCATACACACACTAAGAAGACAATTGAATTCCTATAACACCTAAGAATACAGTAGTGATCTTAGAAGCTAAGGGACATGCACGTCCTATCATTTTCCCTTTCCCAAATTCTTCAGTGTTCCATTACCTGACAAAGTTGATAAATTTGTCCCACATCAATGTGGGGTGGTGCAAATACACTCTTTTTATGGTCTTTGGCTCACGAGTTAGCTTTTGCCGTTTTATTATCAAGTTATCTTTGTGAATATAGAAACCAACCTTTTCCTTTTGAATTTCAGTTGAAAATAAAATGATAGTATATTGTTGAAAATATACATGGTTTTGCCATGTGGGCTGTGGCTTTGTGGCACTTGATCATTATTTGGAAGAAAATTCTGTTTTGTTGGCAGAAACCTTTAATACGTATTATTTACAAATTCAATTGCTTAACAACAATGTCGTTGTAGTATAGTGGTAAGTATTCCCGCCTGTCACGCGGGTGACCCGGGTTCGATCCCCGGCAACGGCGCTCTTTTGTTTTATGTGCAATAGAAATGCTTTTCTTTGAAAGTGCCGGCCTGATTGGTGACGAATTGACTCATTGATAGTAGCTGTTGGGGCAACAAACTTGCATCTCCATTAATTGAACAATTGTTACTGTTATCTTCAAAAAACCATTTAGGCCAAGTTATTCCAGTAACACTAATCTTCACATATTTCTTAATTTGCGTTACACATCTATGCTAGACATTAGATGGGAGCAGCCAACGTATTAAACATCTTGGGCTTATGAGCTTATCAATAACCTTTCAAAAAAAAAAAAACTTTTCATGCTCAATGACCCGTGATAAATATGGTTAAATCGTTGGGGGAAAAAAGAGGAGGGTTTTCACTTTTAGCCCACGCCAGAAACTATCTACATTTGGTAGCCGAAAAAGTGTATAAAATTTGTATGATTTTTGTAACTAACATACAGAATGTATATATATATTTTGAGAGTGGCTATGTGGTGTCATTTTCTAAAAAAAATAAAGCAATGCAGAAATTACAACTCAAATTTTCATAATAAGATAAACTACAAGTGCCAATGTTAGTGCTCTTGATCTCAGCATCATAGCCATTTAAAGTGTTAAATTTCAGGAATCTCATAAACTGATCGCAGGAGGATATCTCTTGCATGTTGGATTCTTTTACTAAATTGTGTGCCTCATTATCAGACAGGTAAAAGCATATTGGAGGAAGAAAAACAATTCACAAACACTGGATAAAAACTGCTCAAAATATACATACAACAAGTCAGTAAATGTTTCCTTTTTTGTTTTTCCAAAGAGTAATCTCACTCAGTCTACATCCTGTTCTTTCTCATGATTTTTTACCCCTGAGGTAAGTTCAGCTTCAAATGCCGCAGAAGGTAACCTCTCGTATACCCGTGACCCAACTGGTAGAAGCTTAATCTTGCCCAGTTTAAGTGCTTGGCTAAGCTTCTCATAATTCCATCTCTGCTGAATATATACTAAAACCGCAAGAACAACTGCAGCCACAGGTATTGCAATGTCACCAAACTTGGTGTAAAAATCAAACCTGGGGTTGACAAACTCATATTCCTCAGAGAAGTAGGGATTTGGAACAGGAGATCTGATGTAATCATATACATGAGGCAGAAGTCTAACGGACGTAAGCCCAATATAGTATAGCTTTCTGAGTGGTTTGCAATGGATTTGCCAAACAAGGTTGCCTATTACCTGAGGAAGCAAAAAGAAATCTTCAATCAAACCCATGTACTCCTCCAATTCAGTTTCCCATTCCCTCAACGTGTGGAAATTTCCAGTGGAATCTACATAACGTTCAGCACGAAGAGGTTTCTGGCTTGTATTAAAGGAGTGGATGAACAAAACAATGGTATATCCAACAGCATGTATTATCAGTGTAGTGAGAAGTACCCACTTATCACTTGGAACACGATGTGATTCAAGAGGGTTCCTCGTCAGTAATCTGATACGGGATCTCCACACCTTTTGACTGAGCCTCACTGTTACTAAAAAGGCAACAAGCACAAGAACCTTGACAGTATAATCGATCAGACGAATCCACTGGCTGTTATCAAGATCGTAAGATGGAGTCTCATTGGTTTCAGCACCCATCATTTTGAACAAAGCCTCTGCACCTGTGATCAAAGGCAGGCTGTAGCCAAGAGCTTGGACACATAGCATCGCAAGCGAGACATAAGGTACTGATTCTGCATTATCTCTGATGTAAAATAGTTGGCTGGAAATGCAAAAAATTGCCACAGAGAGTGTCAAGATGCGGAGGATTCCCTCTACGCCCCTGCGCGAAAGAATTTCTTCTCGTTGCTTTCTGTACATAATGGGGAATGTTTGAAGGTTCACAGGATTAAAATAGAGTGGATCATCCTCATTCCTTTGGCTAGATATGGAGATTTTAGCAGCTGGATTGACCAACCAACGAGCAGTGGTTGGTGGATATGCTATAACCACCTCAATTAGACAATCCAATCCAGCCTCAAGGTCCGTACTTTCTGATAGAATTTTCCACGAGGCTCGAACATCCCTGCACCCAATGAGGTACATTTTTCCAACATGCGGATCATACAACCCCTCTATGAAAATCAAAGAGATGTTGTTGAATGATGTTCCAGCGAGACTGAGTTGAGCAGAAACATTTAAGAGAAGCTGTTTCTCTGTGTATTCAGCTTTAGCATGATACGAGTTCTCTTTTTCACTGATTGAGCCATTTGACAAAGGCCCAAACATTGGACCAAGAGAGAGAATCTCCATCTCAATATCAAATCTTTGGGGAGCTGAATCAGGGATTTGATCCGCTACTGCTGACGTGTGAAGGCTGAGATCTTCAGAAAGAAATGAAAGGCTGACTGTAAAAGAATCTGCATCTTCCAGTTTTGGGAATGCCAACAGCGATTTTTTAAACATTGAACCGAAGTTGAAGGGCTCATTTTTCTCAAGGACTGCCGCAGCTGCATCGATTTTTGAGTACTTGTAGAATGGACGAGAAGCAGTGTATTGATCCCACAGTTCAACAGGTCGGATTAGTTTCTCAAATAATAAAGGGAAGTAAGGCCTACCGCTTCCATTGATGCTGGAAAAATGGCCAGTGATTATGCTTCTCTGTGTTATGGAAAAAGACAGCGGAACATACAAGCAGATTCGAGAATCACAGGTGCTGCCTTCTGCACCAGCAAGTCCACGGCAACCAACCATACAAAGCTGTCCACTGGAAGATTTCCAGATTCCTTCAGCAGAAAGAGTCATGTTATTAAGCCCAGTCCTTTGTGCTGCGGTGAACTGATTCTCAAACGGAGACACCACTCTAAACATGGAAGAGACCCTTGTAAAAGAGGCATTATCTTTTGAAGAACTTTTATCACATCGAACATCCTGAAGGACAAGCTTGACATCTTTAAAACCTCCTTCCGTGGCCTTTATCTTCTTATCTGATTTAAATGGACCCAATTGACTGCAAAAATCATCAGTACCGTTGCATTTCCAGTTTGGCACAACTGTTAAGGCTTCTTGGTGAGTAAATCTTTGAAGAATATAACAGAAGTCAAGCCCTCTATATGTATTTAAGTCAGTACTCAGACTATCTTTGTACGGGTATGGATCACAAGCTTTTGAAACAAGCTTTTCCGAGCCAAATTCATACTTAGAAGAAGTTCCTAGCCAAGAAGACATATGAACTTCATCAAAGTACTTAAAACTGATTTTTGGGTTTAAGCTTTTCATGGTTCCTAGAATAGCTCTATTTGTGAGTGTATTTGTTATAGGATAATGAAGCACGAGCAAAATTCGATCATCTTGCATAAGAGGTGGCTGATTAGTATAACCAGATTCCTTTACCCACTCCCACGGATCACTAGACTCTTGCTGACGAGAAGGCAACATGGTTGTCCCTAACAAACACATTACTCTTTCCCCTTGACTTTTCTTCGATTCAACGTATACTCCTTCAAACAACACAGAGAGCTGGGAATGACCGGGCCATATATCAAAATGAGGACTTCTTTCGTAGGGTTTACTCGAAAACAACCCATCTAGGGTGACACCAATCTGCAATATACCACTCACACTCACAGACTTCTTAGACCGATGAGCACGATCAACATCAGTAACCCAAAACGAAACTAAGTTCGACGGAGATCGAAGATCTAATGATTTGTTCAAAAGATCTCTATCATCAAAGGGCATTAGTGAAGCCTCATTGGACACTTGCCACCAATCTCCATTCAAAAAGGATAATTCTTGTTTTATGCTAAAGATTCTGTTATCATCAGGTTTCCTTTCAGAAGCAGAAGCTAAAACGAAAGCACATTCTTTCTTGACCTCATCAGTTCTTTCATATTTGTAAGTCATAGAAGTTCTAGTCCTAGGTCCTAATTCTCCATCTACTACTACATAAGAATGAACAAAACCTACTGACAGCAGCATCAACCAGATAATACCAGCCATTGAAGCAAAAAAAGACATACCCTCCAATATCAGCTAATACTGAATAGCAAACAATTCTTTAATCAAGATTCCTCATATTCATAACTAACCCACTATCAAAACACCATTACAAAAATAGGGAAGTTAGCAAAATTCAGTCTTTGATCACAAAATTACTGAATCTTGACTAGAAAGCAGCAAGTGAACTAACCTGGTAACTCAGTGGTTACTTAAAATCTTGATACATAGCAAGAGAAATGGAACCCAGAGGAGTATGATTTGAGATGGAATTGTGAAAAGGAGTAGTTGGAGAAAAAAAGATTGGTGTTTTGATTTTTGATTTTGATTATTAGGGTAAGTAAGAGAGTAAGGTGTGAAGTTGAAGTCAAGGCAGCTAATGATGGAGATTCTGGTGAGTGGTGACCGGGTTGAGTCAAATCTATTTCTTACAAACCGTGTCTCTAACTCATATAATCTGTGTCTTTTTTATTTTGCTCGGAAAAGAACAAAAATAGTCCCTTAATTAATAAGCAGAGATCTGAGTTAATCAGTTTACTTAATTCTCAGTTAATTAAACTTCCTTAGCCCTTTTGGAGCTGGAAAAGAAATAAGTGGGCGAATGTGACAATGAATCTTCTTGAATACTTTTCTACTAATTTATCAAACGAGAGAATTTTATACAAGTGTCACCCAAGTATAACTTATTAAGTACTCCAAAACATTTGCATATTTTTCAGAGTATTTGTTTGATAATATGTCCAACTTATTATACCAATATATATAAAAATGGCATGAAAATAAGAAATTCTTTACAAAAAAATGTACTCCTATGAGTTACATAAAAATAAATATCTAATAGGAGTATATTTTATGTAAAGAAATTCTTATTTTCATGCCATTTTTATAATGTACATATCTTTATTTCTTTACATAAGATATGTACATAATAAAAGAAATAAGAAATTCTTTACATAAAATAAGGAAAGATATGTACATTGCAAAATTGAAGCTCAATAGCCAAAAAAAAGAAGTCTAATAAAGAATGAGACTTAGAAACTCAAAAGAAGGAAAGATATGTAAATTATGGAACATGTTGTGATTCACAATTATTGAAGATTATATATGATTTTTTAGAAAATTTGACATCAAGTATTGTTTTACCAAAAAGTTTTCAAGTCTTTTTACTAAACTAAATTAAATGATGAGAAGAAGGATAAATTATAGTAAAAAATAATCAACTCTAGATCAGAAAATGATAAGCAAGAAAAGTTAAATATGGTTAGGCTTAAGAATCAATTAAGACCTCGATTGAGGCCTACGATATGTAACGACACCAATACATCGACGAGACATATCTTCATTTATTCAATAATGATGATTACAAGTGAACACCAGGGTTCTGAGCTCTCACTTTTTTACAAGGTAGGCTCTCAGGTTCTCTCCTATTGTGAGTGAAGATGTGTGATATTGAAACAGTCCCCCCTTGCTTCATTCTCTCACCTAGTATTTATACAAGGTATTCTCATTTACCCAACGGTTCTTAACCAGGGTACCTAAATCTTTTGACCATACTTTAGATCGACCTTCTGAAATGCCACATCGTCTACTTCGCCGTGTAGGCCTTCCGTGTGTATGAACTTGCCCATGGCCGAGGCGCTCGCCGCCGCATGGCCTCATAAATGTAACTTCGGCTTGCTCGACCCTTTGTTGTTCCTTTTTATGCAGACTTCTTTTTTATCAGATTTTGACCCATACAATTAGTCCCTCCGCCTGTCGGGGTCGCCCTTAGGCAAGCTCGGTGGGCGGACCTCCCCAGTTCGAAAGTTTGAGAAATCTGAGTACTTTGGTCGACAGGTGAATACTCCATGGCGAGATAACGATGTGACATTTCGAGAGTCGCACCAGTGTATTTGTCATTAATTCGTCATGCGTCATTATGGCACACGTTCTCTGTGTGTTGCGTCATTTCCCGTGCCCCTTCCATTTCTTTTTAAGTGGCGACATTTGGTTTTCCTGCTCAGAGTATTTTTATCCTTATAAATAAGAGAGAACTTTTCATTTGAGTATTGTGTTTCCTCATTGATCGAAAAATCCCAAATTTCTTCTGCTCTTTCTCCTGGTTCTTATACCTCTTTCTCTTTTCTGTTGAATCCCCTTATCGTCGTTACCCACTTTTTCTTGGCATTCTCAATCTACTCAACCAAGGAAGAGATGGCTAGTGCACCTCCTAACTCAGACAGAGTTGTCGGTGCCCTCGCGCCAGAAACTGATATACCTTCACATGAAGAGGGGGTAGTTATGGCGGAAGATGAGAAATTTCCAACTGTGGATGAGGTGATTCCTCGCCCGGGGAAGGCTAGGATTGATTTTAAGAATCCTCCTGAGGACGAGTTCGAACCTGTCATTTCTGAAATGGATGTCGCTACGCTTACTGCGTTTAAGGCCAAATGGAGGATCCCTGATCATGTCGAACTTGTTCCAGCGGGTCGTGACATCGTGCATATACACCGTCTGGGATATTGCGCATTTTATGCGTACCCGTTCATTAACGGATACACTCTTCCCCTTTCTTCCTTGATGGTGGACTTTTGCCGCTACTATAAGGTGTGTCCGGCTCAGCTCTCTCCCTACATATACAAGCTCTCCATCATGCTCATCAAGTACTCGGAGCTGGCTGGTCGGGGGATTTCTCTCCAGCACCTGCTTCACCTCTTCGTTCCAAATTTTCATAGGGGCACGATGATACATCTTCGCCACTGAAGAATTAAGAGCTTGGTGGTGAAGATGGACGATAAGACCATTCGCCGCTTTTGGGATAAGTTCTTCTATGTGAGGACAGAGCACGTGGTGTCAAACCCTGATGGGTTTCCTGAGATGTGGAATTTCTCCCGTAAGTTTCTCTTTCTTTTTCTCTCTCTTCTCTTTATTTAGAAAAAGGTTGTTTGTTGCTTCCCTCCGGTGATATGTTCGCTTTTTTGTTTCTGCAGCCGAGAGGGAACCTCCCCCGTTAGTTGCCGATATCCGCGAGCGGGTGAGTAAGGTTTTGCCCCATATGGCGGGGATTCGTGAATGGTCATCGTTCCATGAGAGGTTCGGTCTCAATCCTTCTGCTGGTGAGTCATCTCGTCTCGCCCTCAGTTACTTTGGCTTTCGCTCTATATTTTCCTCCTTCCTATATCCTCTTTTGGTCAAATTTCTCTTATTTGCAGGTCGGTGGGGAGCGAGGAGAGCGAGGGCTCCCATTCCAGCTTTCCGTCGGTCGGATTCTTCGGTCGGGCATGTGCCAATAGCGACTGCAAATGAGGGCATTCAGGCTCTCGCTATTTCACGGATCACATCTGCGCCCGGGCCTGTCCATTTGGAGGATGCTCGTCGGGCGGGTACTCCGGTTCCCACAGTTCGTTTGGTGGGCTAACCGTCTCAGGATGATGGCGAAGTGGTCCCGTCAAAGAGGCGGAGGGTAATGTTTGAAGAGGTGTCTTCGATTGAGGGGGCTTCGAGGGGCGACCCTGTGTTGGCGGTGTCTGAACTTGACGGTGATGCTAGTTTAGGCGTAAGGTCCGCATCTTCTTTGGGCGTGGAGACAGTGCCCGTTTCGGGAGTGGAGGAGGCTACCGTGATAGGAAGGCAGAGTTTGGAGGCCGATGTGATCGTTCCGAGTGGTCCATCGACATCTCATCAGGTCCGTGCCTCCTATTCGGCCAATGAGAAGGGGAATGGCGCGATTATAGACAATTATGAATCCGATTCAGATATCGATCCCGAGAATATGAGGATGTGTGAGGAAGGGTTTACCCGGGTCAATGTGAGAGCAAAAGGTCCTGCCAGTGTGTTCGAGATTCCATCGGATTACAATTTGTTGGAGGACACGGTGGACTTAGTTCCCCAATTCGACCTTCTGTGTTCCGCTGCCGAAAGCAGGTCTCTTCGGGAGATCAGCGATGTCGGCCTGTCACTGGGTGTAGCTGGGATGGCTTTTAGGGTAAGTTCTTTGCTGTTTTCCTCGTTTCATGCCTTCTACCTTTGTTGACCCTTTATTTTCTCTCCTATTTTTCCTTTTCAGACTTTTATCTTGGAGACAGAGAGTGCTCGTCGAACGGAGACGCGGGCAGCTGTCTTTCAAAAAATGGTTGTGAAGTATCTTCGGTATCGCGACAAGTGCCGCGAAATGCATGCGGTGCTCAGGGCGGGCGGCAGTCATCAATCCCTTAGAGAGGAGTTGGAGCGGAAAGATGAGGACTTGATGCGGTCTATTGGCAAATGCAGCGAGCTTGAGGGGCTGCTTAGTGCCAAAGAAGAGGAGTTTGAGGTGGGCAAGGGGGTTGCGGCTTAGTGTGTTGATCTCCAGGCGAAGATGGTGGCCTTGCGGGCGGAGCTTGATCACAGCGCCACTAGAGTCGCTGAACTAAGTGTAGAGTGGTCGGAGAAGGTGGTTGAGTTAGAGAGTAAGATGACTGGGTTGAAGAGGGATGAGGGAGCCCGAGTGGCGTCTTTGGCGAGAGAAGCGGCACTGGAAGACACTATCTGCGTTCTCAGGTCTGAACGAGCAACTGAGATGGAGACGGTCGCAGTGAGGGAGGTGCGGTTCGAGGAACGAATTAGTGGGCTTGAGAGAGATATTTCGAACCTGGGTGATCAAATTGTGGCTCTCGAGGCTGAAAAGGCGTGAATGTTGGCTTAGGATCCTCCTCAAGCACTTGTCTCTGCCTCTGTTCCTCGCCATTTGTACGAGATGTGGATTCACGCTGAGGCTCAGCGGGATATATACAAGGGCCTGTTGACGGCAGGGAGCGTTCCTGAAGCAGTTTTTGAAGATGCTCATATTAAAGCACGCGAGGCCCGCCTTGCCTGCAGCTACAACCCCGCGACACCGGAGGCCGGTGGGGATGCTGAGACCGAAGACGGGCTTGCTTTCGATGATGACAATATTGGAGGAGGCGATGGTGGAGACGTAGCCGCTGGACCGAGCGAGGAGAAGGGTCATGGCGTGGACGGGGATAGTGCTGAGTGAAGCCTTTGTGCTTAGTTTTTCTGTACTTAGTTTTGTTCTTTTCTTCGTTGTTGCTGGTCTTCTTTTTGTGGGGGGCCACTTTTGACCTTTTGTAAGTCACTGTTTGTATTTTTTTTTAATAAGATAATCAGTTTGTTTTTTGTTGTATGTCTTTGGCTATTCTTTTTGAAAAGATCTTTGGATTTTCTCGTGATGAGTCCCTGACTTTTAGTTGAAAATTTGGGCAAGGTCGGATTTCATTCGTTAATTTGAATGAGGTCGGGGTCTTGACTCGCGATTAACTCGAGTAAGGTCGAACTTTATTTTGTGGATTCGAGCGAGGTCGAATTTTAACTTGTTAGCTCGAACGAGGTCAAACTTTACTTTCAATTGGCGATGGACAGGGGCCGCGTGGATGTGAATTCGAACGAGGTCGAATGTGACCCGTAATGAGTTCGAGCAAGGTTGAGCTTTGACTTGTTATTTTGAACGAGGTCGAATTTTCTTTCAATTGGCGATGGTCGAGGGCGTGGGCGTGAATTCGAACGAGGTCGAATGTGACCCGTAATGAGTTCGAGCGAGGTCGAACTTTGACTTGTTAATTCGAACGAGGTCGAATTTTGCTTTCAATTGGCGATGGTCGGGGGACGCGTGGGTGTGAATTCGAACGAGGTAGAATGTGACTCGTAATGAGTTTAAGCGAGGTCGAACTTTGACTTGTTAATTCGAACGAGGTCAAATTTTGCTTTCAATTGGCGATGGCCGAGGACCGCGTGGGTGTGAATTCGAACGAGGTCGATTGTGACCCGTAATGAGTTCGAGCGAGGTTGAACTTTGACTTGTTAAGCAGAGGTCGAGCATGTTTCTTGTATTGGCGTGGTGTGTAGACAAGGTGGTCACACAAAAACGTTGTATGTTGCCTTGCTTTCATTGGAGAATATTGCA
The DNA here is from genome assembly GCA_005239495.1 of Nicotiana undulata. Lineage (NCBI taxonomy): Eukaryota > Viridiplantae > Streptophyta > Magnoliopsida > Solanales > Solanaceae > Nicotiana > Nicotiana undulata. The sequence goes on along the minus strand of ML266299.1, from coordinate 102,491 downwards.
TGTTGTTGCATGGTTTATGCACGCGTTGGGAGGAGTCCCAGTCTATCTAGTCCCTTCATTGCCCGGCCTGGAGAGATAGTTGAAGGTCGGGCGATGAACGTTTAGCACAAGCTTTGAGACACCTTGGTGTGTACCCAAGGTTAGATTTGGTCGGTCATGTTGCCATAGGGTTGTTTTGGCAAATGCGTGGGTGAGTTTTGCGTACTCGTGTTCTGTCTGTACGTTGGAGGGATTTGCATGTTTTCTGGGTTGGTAACTCAGTCCCAGTCTATACGGACTTTTCATGTGTGGCGTTGAGTATCAACTCATTGAGGGAACTTCGCTCGGCCATTGCTTGCGGGATGATACCGCGTGGGGCATTTCTTGGTAGGCTACTTTGATGGCGTATGTTCCTTGTTCGCCTATTTTGGAGGATTCCCTGTTCCTGTTCCATTCCGAAAAAAGGAATAGCAAGTAAAGATAAACGAAACCTTTTGTTACCTCGGCTGATTAGTTGATGAAGGAAGGGGGGAACGATCATGTTCTCTTCGTAGGTCTCCTCTCCGCTACTTGGGTCTGGGAAGTCCCTTCGACCCGGTTGGCGACAAACTAAGGGACGCGTCGTGGAATGGCTCGTCTGCTCCATACTTGAATGTTGGCTCCAGATCTATCCTTAGCCTCGTGCTTAGCCTCGTCGTTAGCCGAACCTGGGCACTTCATGGGCTGGCGGATCACCTCGCCCATTAGGCTTTTCTTTCGAGTCCCTATTCGCGCGAGCCTCTGGTGCACAAACATGACAAACGTAAGTTATACCACAAACATACATGTGGGGCTAGTTTATCATTTCAAAGAATTACACAATAGATGCAGTTTATGAGAAGGAATGCAATGCGCGTAAGGTATAGAGCCCCAAATCTGCTACTACGGCACGTCACTGTTTCTGTATATAATCAGTCATATCCCAATCTCACGCAAGGATACGACCTTGGTTGGTTTAGTTTCAAGGGCTTGCTTGTAAGTTTCTCAGGTCTGCATGCGAAGTGATAGGGTGAACCTACCACGAACGGGTAAAGGAGCTAGGACCGAATTTAGATCTAAAGGAAACTAAGACTTTGGATAGAAAATCCCCAAAGTCTTTTTGCTAAACTAAATTAAATGATGAGAAGAAGGATAAATTCTAGCCAAAGATAATGAACTCTAGATCAGAAAATGATAAGCAAGAAAAGCTAAATATGGTTAGGCTTAAGAATCAATTAAGACCTCGATTGAGGCCTACGATATGTAATGAGATAATATTCTTGACAATGTTACTTCATAGTGTAAAGTAAAGGAAGAAAAAAGGTACACCAATCCATCGACGAGACATATCTTCATTTATTTAATAATGATGATTACAAGTGAACAGCAGGTTTCTGAGCTCTCACTTCTTTACAAGGTAGGCTCTTAGGTTCTCTCCTATTGTGAGTGAAGATGTTTATGATATTGAAACAGTCCCCCCTTGCTTCATTCTCTCACCTTGTATTTATACAAGGTATTCTCATTTACCCAACGGTTCATAACCAGGGTACCTAATACTTTAGATCGACCCTCTGAAACGCCATGACGTCTACTTCGCCGTGTAGGCCTTCCGAGTGTATGACCTCGGCCATGGCCGAGGCGCTCGCCGCCGCATGGCCTCATAAATGTAACTTCGGCTTACTCGACCCTTTGTTGTTCCTTTTTATGCAGACTTCTTTTTTATCAAATTTTGACCCATACAAGTATATATCTTATTTTGTTTGTTAATTTTGATGTCAAATGGAGTTCTTATCCTAGTTAATAGGTGATGAAGGTATTATTTGAGTTCAAAAGGTTAGCGGTTAAGAGGAATTCCTTCGAATGAAAATCAAGGAAGTATATATGCAAGTATTAACAATTTGGTGGAGAGAAACTAAGATAATTAGAGGAATAAAGGAAGTGCTGTTTTTTTAAAATGCGGTTCCAAATCTTGTTTGCATGTTCTTCACCAAACTCGCTCATCCATTTAAAGAAAAAGAATATATCTGAATAAGTCACTAGCTCCGTGTCCACTAGACCTGTCAAATGGGCCGGGCCGACAACCTACATAACCCATTAAAATTGACCCTTTAACAGATTTATGATCCATATAATATTAATCGGATCAACCCATTAATTTAAGAGATCTCAGTTTATACCCATTAAGTTCAAACTATTTACCCTTTAATATCCAAGCCTAAACTATTTACTTTTTCTACCTATGCAGCCCAAACTATTTACCCGGCTCACTCAGCTATTTGCCGTCACATTTGAAGTACAGAATGTTAAAAACATTCAGCTTCATTTTTGCAAACTTACCTGGTAGTGGACTTGAATAGATCTACTTCTTTTCAGTCAGATCGATCTTCATTAAGAGGGTCACCCCAATCTATTGCTATATCTCCCTTCCTTATGATTTTTGTGTGTGTATGAAGACCCACCATTGTTGAGCTTGAAGCTCCTGAATTTGTTTTTTTTTTTAAGATTTATTGTTTGATTCGATGTGGGTGCTATAAAAAATTGCTCATTAACCTTCAAGTAAGCTTCCCAAATTTAAATTTTTATGTGTGTTTGAATATCCACCATTGTTAGCTTGAAGCCCAATTTTTTTTTTTGTTGAAGATTTCTTGTTTGATTCAAAGTGGATGTTATTAAATATTGCTTATAGTACTTTCTGGAAGTTCATATTGAAATTTGATCACATTTGAAGTTGATTTGAGGTGACAGAGATCGAATCTTTTAGTTGAAAATCGAAGACGAACACAGTTACCTAACAGTATATCATTGCGGTATACAATATACTGTAGGAGTATATAGTTATAATGCAATTGTGACGGTATATTGTAATAATGTGCTATATACTGCAACAGTATGCTGTAATAGTATACAATATATCATAATAGTATACCATTTTAATGTAATAGTATAATGTTGAATGAACAACATAAAATATGTTTTAATAATATACAATTTACTATAATAGTATACGGCACCTGCTATTTGTTCAATCACCTGAGTGCTATTGTGGAAAGCTAAAATTGTAGTGATAGTCCGGATTTTGTTGCTAATAATTAAAAAGACAAAAATTGTCCACCAATGAAGAAGCTTTGAAGCTTTGATTTGAGAATTAAAAGCTTAATATAGTTATTTGGATTTTGAATTTGGATGAGTATTATTAAAGCTAGTTAAAAATGCTTGTAAGGATTAATATTGAACTTTAAGTTCATTTAGAATTGTTTTGAAGTGGGTTTGGTGGTTCCACAAAGTTAAAAAACTAATAACATTGATCAAAGAGATAATTGCCGAGTCTCTCAGCAATTAGGTTGCAATTCCGAAGAGTCATTGGCCACGTAAAGCTTAATTTGTATTTTTGATATTATTGTTGAACATTCTTTTTACAAAGAAGTGTTTAAGCTAAGTGGAATTGGGGATGAGTAGGGTCGGGTAAATAGTTTGGAATAGGTAGAAGCGGGTAAATATTTTAGGTTGTGTGGGTACTTGTGAATGTATCCCTTAATTTAAGGGGTTTGGGCCGGGCTATAATATTTTGACCCACTAAACCGGACCGGACCCTAACCGATAGCTGACCCACAGGTCAACCGGCCCGGACCATCTTACATATATATATATATATTCAGACAAGTAGTAAAAAATTGAATCCAAACATTGAAGAAAGAATATAGTACCAGACACGAGGCATCTTGTCGAAATAGTGGAATTCTATGTGTTTTAGACTATTAGTTATAGAAATAGTCGAATTCATTTTTGTTCTAGTGGCTTCGAGGACATGTAGTTATTTCTAGTTCGTGTATATGTAAAAAGTTTCAAATTTTTATCATTTATTATATTTAATTTTTTTTTAATTAAATTGGATTCGGCCTATTAGGGTCCGGGTTAAGGAATTACGAGTTACGGGTCCGGATCGGATCAACATGTTATGATTAATGGGTCAAATCCGGACCGGTCCTTATAAGAAAGTGAACCGGCCCGTCCCGGTTAAGGATACACGGGCCAAGAGTCAACGGGTTGGGGTCGGGTTGAGCCATTTAACAGGTCTAGTTTCCACAACCAACATAGTGTGACACAAACGAAAACTGTAAAAGCAACTATGCGGATCATTGAGGCAGAGAGAAATCATTTATGAGTTGGCTGTGATTCATAGATAGGACGTCAATGTTTCTTAGTGATCTGTCCAAACCTTCTGAAAGTGTTTTAGATTGAAGACAAACAAGATGAAGAGAGGAAATTTCAAGATGCAATAGAACCGTACGTATAGTAGCTTCAGTATAAAGTGAGAAACTATTACCTAGAAATATATTCTTACATGCGAAAAGGATGGGCATAAACTTGACACCAGAGTTCACATAACCAAATGCTCTACATTCAACTAAGTGAGTGAAAGGAGAGGCATACATGATAGAGATGCTCGACAAACATGCTGCTAAGGCGAGGCCAGTTATGTCTAACAACTGATCTAAAGAGAGGATCTCCAGTCTGATATAAGTTTGGCAAATATTTTATTCCACATGGCATCTGGAAGAGCTTTAACATGGAAAGATAGCGAATTTTAGGTTTTTATTTTCTCCAGTGCTTGGAAATGTGTGATCATTTTCTGCATCAGCATCCTCGCGTCATAACTGTTGTCTTTATTTTTATAAAGCCACTGGCCTGGCGACCTCTTTTTAAGTGTAGCTGTATGCCTGTATGTAAGTTAAGCAGGATTTACTGTGTCCATGATACCTTTTCCATAGATCCACGGGATGCAGTTCCTTCCAAAATGCTAACGACCATAAGCCTGTTCATGCTACAGATGGCTCCAAAAATGAATATTTCGTAGAGTGAGTGGAAATGTGCTAGGTAAGCACAAGCATATTCGTGAATCATATCCATCAGTGTCATTCTCCATTCCCATTCAACCAACCATGTAGAGCTTCTCAGAGGAAGGATCCCATGTTTGCAGTTTTAGAGTCAGTTTAGATTCGTTTCTGCTGAACAATGCATATCTGCACTTACGAGCTTATAATTCTTGAGATCTTTCACTTCAGTCTCTCAGACAAGGATAACTTATCCCCGATTCTTACTAAGCAACATGCTGTGCACTTTAAAACTACATCGATGTCAAAATTTCAAGGAAAAAAAACTTTCAAAGAACTTTACAATATTGCGTTTCCTTCATAGACTCAAATCCTGTCATCACACAATTCATCTTGACATGTATGGACTTCAAAGCTGTAGATTTTGTTAGATACAAAATGGTAATTCCAGTCACAGTAGCTTGTCTTATTTAGCGTCTGATTTCTTGTTGCTCTAGATGGCGAGGTTCTAGTTCAGGTTGAGCCAGTAGGCCAGCTCAGGTCCCAGAGGGTTAATTGCTATCCCATTGCTTCAAAATGCCTTGGTCCGTATGATTGGTCTTATGGAGAGCATGGCGCAGGCAAATATACTTCCTATGGCACCAACTACTTCTCAGGCTGTGGGAGGAGCTCAAACTCCCTCTACTCGCACTCTGAGGCAGATGACTCAGGGATATCAGACCCTTGGAGCGTTTCCGGTTGGGGTGGTTCAACCTATTGTTGCAGCACAGCCGCGAGAGGGTATTAATAAGGCATTATACAATTGTCCTTCTTTAAAGGAAGCTAGAAGATTTTTTCTTGCTGCAGTCAATCAAGGATCGTCACAGAAATCAACAAAGCCTTCTGAAAAAGGTATACTGCGGTCTCCATGAGGCATATAACTATTAGGCGCTCTTCTTCGCTGGATTCCTCCACATAGAGTCCTTCAAATCAGAGCAGCTTAGGAATGTATGAGGAGGCCATCTTTGCGGCACATCAGAAAAGTTCTCAACCTTGTTGGGCAAATACATGCACAATATGCAAAAAGAAGCTAGTTTCAGAGAAGAATAATTGGTTCTGACTAGCTTCTTATGCTCAATCTCTATTTTTTTTAAAATGACAGTTGTAGTGTTTCCATATATCTTATCAGTTCCAAGCTTCATCTTAGAAAATACAGATAAAACAGGTTTGCCTTCTCATTCAACCTCTGCAGGGGCATTTACACTTGCAAATGCCTTGGATTTCCTCATCCTTCTTTGAAAGTTTCAAAATCCGAAAGGCTATGGGGTAGTGATCACCTAGAGCATAAAGATAGCCAGAACTAGGCAGCAGAATGAAGGCAGAATTACCATTTAGAACAAGATAATTTTTTTCTTCTTATCATCTTATGCTGAAAGATGAAACCCCATAGATCTCGCACTTATTAGAACGAAAAGTGAAGAGGTCAAGAACCCAAGATACACAAACTATCATGATGATTGTCAATTGATACCTAATTATCTAGTTGCTTTCAAGTGCTGAGTGACACTATGGAATAAAACAAATTCAGACTCAGAAATTTTGTAAGCATATGTATGTACTTTTCCTTGTCTAATGATTTGCACCATGTGAACACAAGTCAACAATTTTGATAAAAAGCCTAGAGAGTAAGAAAGCCAGCAGCTTATACCAAATGAATAAGCACAAAGAGATAATTCTGTTATCCCGATCCTTCATTTTTCTTAAATATATATCTAAGTTATATAGAAGGATAGTAGCTCCACAAACTAGCATTTTTACACGGACTAGTCTTAATCCGTAAGATTCGCGTGCTGAAACGTCTTACGGATTGAGACTAGCTTCATCAACGATTGACCTGGAATTTGATCTCCCAATGCCGGTACCAAAGCAGTCCAAATGCCTCAACTTCAACAGCAAAAACAGCACAATACCGCACCCAAATCCCAGTGCAGCGCTGGACCCCGTCAATGAGACAGCAGCACAAACCAACATCACAAAAGATTCTTCCTTCGAATTCATATCCCTTGACGCCATAGCCAATTCAATCCCAGCAAACAACAGAAGCACCCCAAGTATTCCGATAGGAAACTGACTCAAAATCCTCACAAATGAGCTCCCAAATACCAGTCCAAGAACTAATTTCCCCAATCCAAGAAAAGCCACTGAGGCCCCACTCCTTCCACCAAATCTATACTGCCCAGCTAATCCTCCTGCCCCGTGGCAACAGGGCATTGCTCCAAACCAACAGCCTACCAAATTCATTAACCCAACACTCACTGAAACTCTTGTAGCTGACACTTCCTTTTCTGGGAACAAATCAGCTGACAATTTACACACTGCAATCACCGAATTCAAAACGGATAACGGAATCTGGGGAATTGCGCCCCTTAAAAATCCGGTTTTCCAGTCTTCCCACGTGATTTTCAAAACATGAATCTTTGATGGGCCAAATTTAATATCACCGACAATTGAAGGGTCACGCACGAAACATAAGATCAACCCCAGTAAAAACACAATAAGAGCTGCTGGAATTGCTGATAGTGTACGTAATCTGCGACGAACTCTGGGTTGATTACAGTCGTTGGTTACAATAATTCTGTCTTCGTCGTCGTCCTCAACAACTTCACCGGAGCCGGTGACTAGTATAAGAAAAGATACAGCACTGAGAGCCAAAATAAGGCCGTCAAGACCAAGCCACGGACGTGGGGTTGTACTGCTGGCTTTAGTAGTGGCCGTAAAGTCTTGATCATAGCGTATGTATTTAATAGCAGAGAAAGCAAAAGCGAGGCCTTGAGAGAGCTGAACGCCGCGAACAACAGGGAGCGGAATAAAGCGGTAGAAAAAGGACATAAGGCCAGTGGCTCCGAGGAATAGAAGGGTGGAGGCGGTGGAGATACCAGCGGCGGCGATTTGAGGAACAGTGAGATGAGGTGTCTCGGAAACGGCAACGGCAGCAATGGATTTCATGGGTTGAACAGGCATCGGAATTCCGAAGAGAGCGCCGGTGATGATGTTGTAAAATGCAGTGAAGATAAGAGTAGTGCTGAGGTCGAGATGAGAGACTAAGGTTAGTGTTAGAACAATAGGGATGTAAGTGCCTAAGTCGCCGACGGAGCCGCCGAGTTCGGAGAGGAGGGAGGTTTTGAGACGGAGTGAAGTGGCGAATGGAAGGGTGGAAAGGTGGCTTCGCCACCAGCTGCGGCGGAGGAGGGGAGTAGTATGGTCAGAAGTTTGCTCAGCCATTTTTGCCTGTGACACTGGCCAGGAGAGGGAGCAATAAAAACTGATGAGATGAAAGTGGCGCGCACGCAAACGGCAAATGACAAGACTTTTCCTATTTCCTAATAGTAACTGGGGAAGGTTGGAATATTAAGAGTATATTATATGTATCATAAGATTCCAGTTAAACTCTTTTCTCTTTTGAGTCGGATAAAATAATTCTTTGGAGCTAATGCTTTTTGGTGGTCCTTAATATTCTGAACATGTATGTACTCATATTACCTGTAAATTACTTAAAATATTTTCAGCTGTAATTTTTATCTTTAAATACTATTATATCCGTTTCAATTTATGTGAACTTATTTGATTGGTTACAGAGTTTAAGAAGGAAAAAAGAGACTTTAAACTTGTGGCGTAAAATGATGCACATATATTTTATACGGCTATAAATCATTATATAGAAGTAAATTGTTTCTAAATATGAAAAATGATCGTTCTTTTTGGCATGAAGTAAAAATGAAATAGATTAACGTAAATTGAAAACGAGGGAGTACTAATTACCGAGACATCTCTTTCAGTAACTATACCAACAGGTATTGACAATGATATAAAAGTAAATGAGGAGTAGTTCTTTTACAAATTTTTCTAATGGTTATGTTAACATTTTCGCAATCGTATCTGTACTAGCAACTCCTTACAAAATCAAATTATAATTATAAAAAAATTAAAATCTGAAGAAAAACAGTTACATAAAGCAAAACGAGACTTCAGAATTTAAGAGAGTTAAAGGAGAAAAGGAGACAGTATTAATATTGGGTACTATTCAAAATTCCAACAAGGATTAATATTTGATTAACTAGGAAGTCAGGTAGCTAGCTCCCTCAGAAATTCAAGAATTGTATAAAGAGTTTAATGAATCTCCACCTCGTATGATAATTTTCTGAAAATCTTGAATGAATTCACCATTTCGGTAATGCAAGAGTGAATTAGTTCTGATTTTATCGTTGTTGAAAATTACTTCCTCCGGTACAAAATAAGTGATTTTTTAGTCTTTTTCTTGTGGTCTAAAATAAGTGATTTTTTCGAATTTCAAGAATGAATTAATTAGTTTTTTTCTACATTGTCCTTAAAATAAATAGTGTTGGAATATGTATTAGGAGTATGTATATGGGATAATAAGGTTAATATGGTCAATTTTATTATTAATTAATGTTAAAAAGTAAATTTCTTAATCTGCGTGAAAACAGATAAAAATTACTTATTTTGAATCGGAGGGAGTAACTAAAAACCACTTATTAATAAAGCATGAAAACACCATATATATAAGATGAATTAGTTCTGAATGGAGGGTATGAATCTTGATAAGTTCCAATATATGTGCTGATGTTCTAAACAAATATACGTAGTCTTTAATCATCTTTCTTTCCTTTTAGATATGTGAAGAGCCGTTGATGTTAATTCATACCAGTCTTTCATAGCTGTTGATGTTAATCGAGAATAGCACAAATAAATTATATCTATAGCTGAAAATACGTCAGAAGAAGTCCGAGTGTCGAGCTCGTATTCATCAATTCCATTGTGACCTTCCCAATCAGCTCTTCCGTGCACGAAAAGTCAGAGCAAAGTGGCTGATATCGTGACTTCATAAAATCTGATAGGTGTACCCTTTTCCCTATCGAAAAAGGCCAAGCTTTTTCGGGGGTCAAAGATATTTGTTTTGGTCAAAGATTGGAGTATTTGGCTAAATTTTTGAAAGAACAAAAAGTTCTTTGGAGGAGAAGCACTTGAAAAGTAGTTTATTTCTAAAAATACTTTTACAAAAAATGACTTAGAAGCAATTTTCAAAAGTTTGGCTGTATTTAGTCAAAATCACGCTTGTCTGATTTTGTATGGTTAATCGAGGCTAGGATGACAGGCTGAGGTCCGGTCCCGTGTTATATCATATCGTGACATGTAAACACGGTGTCGAGCTCGGATTCGAAGGACCAATTGAGATCGAGACCAAACAGGATAGACATCGAGCGAGACATAAGAAAGTCTGCTAAAGTCGAATAACGAAAAGCCGAGATATTCGTGATCGGGCAAGGATCATGGCGAAAATCTTAGCACATATCAAATCAAGAACGGTTATTTAGTCAATCATGAGATTTCCTTATATATTTAGAATTGTACCACAAGTAGAATTCTCCTACTATATAAAGGGTATCTAATCATTTGTAATCATCACATTCGCGAATAACAAAACGATATAATACATTTTCTCTTTTAAGCTCTCTTATTTTGAAATTCAATTCATCCTTTTCAATTATACATTCATTTGGTTCGATGGCGATCCAGCTCTAGGGCCAAACTGCATTTTTCGTATCAATTTGCTTTATTTCACAGTCAATTTCTAACATTATTCACATATTCATCAATTTGTGCCAAGTGAAATCACATACCACTTACAAATTTAATTGTTATCTAATTTTAAGGATAAACATTGGTCAAATACTAATTACTGCTCAAAAGTGCTTTTTAAAATTAATTAGCCAAACACAGACTAATTCTCACCAAAAGCACTTTTTAAAAAAAATATTTTAAAAAAAAATACTTCTCAAATAATCTAATTCAATAAACTTAGCCAAACAGGCTATAAGACGGGGCGTTCTTTGAAAAATCTGGAAGGTGTTGATTTTGCAACAATATATGAGATGTCCCAAAGTACTTTTCTAATAGTTTATTTATGAATGGGTAGCTATGGTCCTATTAATAATCCAAGAGAACTGCAAAAGGGACAAAGTTCGGTCTCAAAGTTATTTATTGGGGGAAAAAAGAAAAGAAAAATTGGCATCCTATAACAACACATAATAGTAATTGGCAATTTTTTAGTTTTATATTAGGTTTGGCAAAGATAGCCTCAAACAATTGGTATTATATAACCAAATTCTAAAAAAACTACTATTTCTTTCAAGAAAAACTACACGCTTATTTTGGTTTCCCTCCCCCTTTCTATCCTTGTATTTCTTCTTCTATCTCTTCTCTTTCGCTCTTATAGTTTAAAAATAATTCTTGCAAATTACGCAAAAAAATAACTAGAATGAAAAGGTAGGTTGATCTTACATCAGAGAAAATCAGAAGTAAAAATTAAGAGAGAAAAAATATATTTCAACTTTATTTTTCTTCTCTCTTCTTATTTTTGGTTGGATTGAACGAGTGGGTGTGATTGAAATTGGTTGAAAATACTTAAACGAGGCTATATACAAAATTTGAGCAAGATTAGAAGTGAATTGGATTGATTTCAGGTAAAAAATCAGACCTCAAAATCAAACAGGGACATGTGTATAAACCACGTATATCGGGTACATCAGCGTATACCCAGACAGGTTTTTAAGGACATCTGTATATATCAGTTTTGTATATCGTGTATACAAAAAAAATATTTTATGGACGCCCGTGTATATCACATTGTATATCGTATGTATAACACAAATTTCATGAATATACACAGCTACACATGATATACATGAGATATCACTGATGTACGTAAAGATATACACGAGATACAACAGGGGATACACGTGTGGAGTCGTCTTGAACTTGAGTTTTCAATCTAAAATATGTTATACAAAAATAAAATTTTAATATATTTTGTCGATATACACATTATTAATATGTTATACACGATGATATACAAATAATATATCTAATTCTCATTTGTATATGAATATATCTCTAGAAAATATATTAGTGTATATCCACAGGAAACTATGTGTTATACACTTAAATATACAAAGAAAAAAATATCTTTTATTTACATTTTGATAAAAAAAAAAGAAATTATACACATTTTGATATACACTAAGAATAAAATAAACTTGTAATATATATTTGGTATACACATTATTTGATATGTTATACACTGTGAAATATTAATAAATAAAATTATTTTCGTTATGATATACATTGATATAGAGATAAAAATAAATTTTAAATAATTATATTTATCATTTTATATTTTAGATAATAAAGAAGGAAAATAAAATTTTAACATATATTTTTATATATAAAAAAGAAGAAAAATAAAGTTGTGATATACATTTTGATATACATATTATTGTTGTGATATACATTTATGGGCTATTTAGTGCCAATATCCATAATTAGGGCTATTTTCTGCCAATAATGTGAGTACATTGTCACGCCATGCCAAAACCCCAAAAGAAAAGGAAAAAGAAACACGATTATTGTTAGGGATCCGAATAACCCAAGCCCACATATGCTGGACTTGGAATTGGAATTAGGCCCATGGACAAATCCGAGAAGCAACTGGGCTTGGACGGTCCAATTTGATATAGATCATCAACCCGCCGTATCTTGAACATGTGGTTATTTGTAACTTACTGCTTGTTTGGATGGCTGTTATATGTTGTAATGTGTTGTATTGTTATTTTAAATATAATGTTTGTTTTGATTGTTACTTAAATTTATTGTACCATATCGTTAAATCCGTCGTTACGTAATGACGAAAAATATTACTTTATGAAACAATCGATTTGTTGTGGTCGCGTCATTCCCTTATTTCTTCCTCTCTTCTTGCCTTTTCATAATATTAAATAATCTTATTTTATCATTTACCCTACCTTTTTATATAATAATTTTACCTTTTACCTTCTTTTTTTTTAAATAATATTGCAAGTTTATTCTTTATATTGTTAATGCATAACATTATAAAATGACAAAAAGCTATACAATCGATCCAAAAATTGTATACATCATAATGATACAGAAACACTAGGATACATTAAACTTGTCTCTTTCTAATCATACCGGTAAAAAGAGGAAAACAAAGAAAGAGTGCCATTTTTTATTGTGATAACTTTGACAAAATTGGAGCTTTTTCTACACGAAATTGAGTTTGGTGGTATTTAAAAAAAATTGTAAGTAAAAGAAAGCGGTTTGGCCAGCTTTTAAATCAATCCAAAACATTCTTAAATTAGTTGTTGTACGTAGAATTTAGAACACAAATCTTATTCATGTCGCAATTAGTGAATCGGATGCAGTCTTTATGCTGCAATTTCAATAAACTCAGTATTCTCGACACATAGGTGTTATATATATAATAATTACTAAAGCTCTAATTAAAACTAACTCTGAACCTATAATTTGAAATGTACAATGAGTTCAATAATAAAAATCTTGAACCCATCAAATTTAAATTCAGAAATTGACTCTCGTCGCAATGTATCTCTTACGTCAGCGTGTAAAACGATACTAAATTTAATGATTTTATCGTTGGAGTAAACATGTTTGCTTGTTTTCTTTTAAGCAAAAAAATAAAATAAATAAAGAATCCATATTAACGGCAAATAAACATTGTTATTTTATCATGTCATGTTGGTTCGTTTTCTTTTTCCACCTTTTATTTTATCCATTTCCTCGACCTCACCGCTAAACTCTCCAACTAAAATAGAAAAAGAATGAAAAGAAAAGAAGTGTTGAATACGTGGGTAGAATTTAGATGTGTGTTGACATGAACTTGGTTTGTCGTACTAAAAGGAACTTTTCACCTGACCTTTTATTAGGAGTAATAATAGATTTGTTCCACTCATTGGTTTTCTTAAACTCGTTCAAACTTCAATCTACAACGTTCCATTCTTTGACCGAATTACCCCCCATAGTTTTCATACATCCAAGTCAGCTGATAGCTCATTCGACAAGGCTAATAAAGTCTTTTCCCTATTGTAAGACTTTAATGAGGAACGACCGAACTACATAAGAGAGAGCTGTTAAGGCAGTAGGCCAGCATATCTAGCCGTTACACCTCTCAACCATTTGAAAAGGGGAAAAAAACACAATGTTTCTACTTTTTAAAAATGACATGACCGTTGGTTCTCTTCCTCTCTTCATCAAAATCACCTAAATCTCTGACACTTAGCTCTGTTCAACTCTGGTTTTTCGTCCTTAACTTCTCTTCAAGAAAAAAACACAGATCGATGGCGGGCGATCTTGTTTTTGCCCCTGAAGAAATGGTGATCGACAAGGGACTAGGATACCCAAAGGCCTATGCCAAGATCTGTAAAGACAGAAGCTTTGGCCCCTTCAGCCGCGGCCCTCCTTTCGCTTTCACTCCCTATTCTCTACCACAACATGAGGTAACATCAATTCCAATTCTCTTTATTTCAAGATTAATCAGTCAATTTTCAGAAGGAGGAGCTTGGTGTTCCGAATTATATCTACTTCACCAAATCTGGTTAAATTACTGTATGGAGTACTTAATCTGGCTTGTTCTGTTTCACCATAAAGAGTGGATTAATCTGTTCCCTTGGAATATCTTTTTTTCCCCAATTTCGTGTTGAATTTTCGTTTTATAGATGGGTTCTAGCTTCTAATTGCAAGTTAAATTCGCCTTCTTCATCCACTATATAGTTAAAGTGACCTAATAGGTAGTATCTTTATTTCCCCAAGTGGATATCGCCGATGGATTTAGGATTTAAATTTGATGGTTTTAACCTTTAAACTCCATGAACATTTACAATTGCGGTTCGAATTTTAATATTTGTTGATATTTTAGTGACTTTTGTACGTAGATATCTATGCTTTGTGCAAATATAGTTCAGTTGAACTCGGTGGATTATACATTCCGTCCGCCTCATAGTTGAGTTAAACCTTGTGGATGTTATTCAAGTTCTAACTCGAATTTTTAATCGGTGATTTTCAAGTAGAAGCAGCCAGTGTTCTAATAGGTTTTGAGAGCCAAGGAATTGGCTTTGAAACACTGAATCTTAGGAAAGACAATATTTGTACTTAATTTTCTGGAGGAATTATGTGCTGCCTCAAATTTTGATCATTGTTATCTTGATTGGTAATAGGTTTTGAGAGCCAAGGAATTGGATGACATGTTCCCGATCATAGATCCAAATGCACAACCCAGTGCAAAGCCGAAGATTTTCCTGTCTCTTTTGTGGAAGCAACTCAACCACCTCGGGTAAAAATGGATCGTTGATGCAGTTCAACTTATCCAATATGAATAATTAAGAAATGCTTAAAATAAGGGGTTTCTCATTCTTGATTATAATTTTTAAACTCCAGGAATGCAGGGTTTGATCCTGAAGTATTTCGAGTAGACTCATATGGCAATGTTCTGTATTATCATGCTGATTCAGCTTCACCTCTGGCTTGGGAAATTGATCATTGGTTTCCTTGCTCCCGTAATTACTCATTATCCTTCTGCTTTTCTGTACAAAGTTTAACTTATGTACATCAACAGTGTAAAGAAACTTTTACACTATCAGGTCAACTTTACCTGTTGTAAAAGCTAACACCATCTGTGTATATAAGTTAAAACTCTTATGCATTAGTAATTGTTTTTTGCATTTTATGAGTTTTTAAATTTGTGACATTCGGTGAAATTGCAGGAGGAGGACTAACTGTTCCAAGCAATCTGAGGATAATGCAGTGGCAGGCGTGTAAGAAAAAGAATAATAAGCTGGAATTTCTTATACCCTGGTGGGATCTGCAAGTTGGTATATCCATAAACCAGTTCCTGTCCATCTTTGCTATATCAAATTCAGATTTCAGGTTGGTTTCTGTATGTTTGTTGAATGTTTTTCCAGTTTCAAAGTGACATTTTGCAACTGCTAGATGCTGACTATCATTGTTTTCAGGCGTAGAGCATTTTCATGGTTGTTTTCTGAAGGTGAAAATGAAGAATTGAATGCCTCACAAACTGTTGATTCTCATGTTTTTCCTCATCATTTTGTTGAATCGAAAGAAAAGATTGGCCTGGCTCCAGCTGCTGTTGTTCTAAGTCGAAGGGAGTCTTTTGATTCTTCCTTTACTCTGAAATCCCTGGATATAAATAGAAGACCAAGATCAAACACTCCTATTGTAGGTCAGTCTCCAAATATCAAACACCATGATTGTTTCTTGGTTTTAATGTCTTGTAAAAATAGACAGGTGATATTACTCTTTATTTTAAATGACTGAGAAATCCCCGAGGGTCAGTACCCCCCCCCCCCCTCCACTTAATTACCAAGATTTGTTTGCGGCAGAATTTCAAACTTGTGACATGCACCTAAACCAGTGCATCGTGTGACGTGCTCTTACTGCTAGACCAAAGCCTCGGGGTCACTACTCTCTGGCACTACTCTCTGTTTCTTCGGTTTTGCATTTTAAAGTTTTTCTTTTGTGACAGCTTACAAAAGATCAAAGGCGGATTTGAAGGAAAATGAAGATCCAGGCATGGTGACCAATCCATACCAGGCTATTGTAATGGCTAGAGATTCTTTAAGACACAGAGAAGAGACTTCAAAGATGCAGGCAGAAATACAGAAATTAGATGATGAAGTAGGTGAATTAAAACAGAAGACTGAGGATGAGAAAGCAGCCGTAGAAGAACTGGAGCTAGTCCTAATAAAGAAAAGGAGGAGAGCAGAGAAATGTCGACGACTAGCTGAGGCACAATCTTCTTATAGAGCTATGCTAGAGAAGATGATTCGAGATGCCATGCACCAGTAAGATCACTGAAAAACATGTCCACTAGAAACATAAAAATTCTCGAGTATTTGATTATAGGGATAATTATATTCTTGGGCCGCCCAAAAAAATAAAAACCGGAAAATGTGTATGCTTTATATATTAAGAATAAATATACATATAATTTTTGATTATATGCTCTTACTCTGTTGATTTGTGTTACTTGTAGGAGTGTTGTGTATAAAGAACAAGTGAGGTTGAATCAGGCAGCAGCTAATGCCCTTATGGCAAGACTTGAAGCTCAAAGAGCAATTTGTGATTCTGCAGAGAGAGAGCTACACAAGAGATTTAAATATAGAGATGAACTCGAGCAACAGATAAGACCTGAGTGGGACCAAACAAGAAAAAGATCAAGAATGGATGGATTTCCAGATGAAGAGGGAGATGAGAAGACTCTTCTCTGTCTTCCCGGCAGCAGCTCAGGGGCAGAATTAGAGAAAGATGATCAAAGAGTCTTATGCTTGCCAGGGATGAAGTCCAATGACTGTATGCATAAGGAACTAAGAGTATTTTTAGACGAGGAGCAGAAAGCATACGAGGCAAGACTGTCTCTAAATGGAGGACGAGAGAAAGAAATACAAAGCGACAAGGCTATTGTGCAGGTAAAGGATGAGGATCCCACAGAGGAGAAGATTCAAAATACAGAAATACAAGAAGAAAGGATAACATACAATGCCGGGTTTCCTGCTTTTCATGAAGCTGAAAGAGAGGAGGAGGACGACGAGAGCAGAAAGCAACGTGGGAAAGGAAATGTTGAAAAATGGCTTCAGTTGCTTTTGGATAACTCCCAAGAACCTACCAACTTTAGTGTTCAGACTGCTGAGGAGAACAATAATGGTAAGAAAACACTTAATGCAGGAGAAGATGAAACTAATGAGATTGATGGCACAACAAGAAAGCAGAACATCAGACATCCACAGAACGAGATAAAGAAATCCAGATCAGAGGAGTCAGAAATAGCTGAGGATGTGAATCAGCCGCAGAAAGCGGCCAAACAGCTAGAAGAAACAAAAAGAGAGGAAATTGTTGAAATGGCAGTCAGGAAATCATCATTTTCAAACAGAGAAACTGGAAAAAAAGAAGAAAGAACTGAGCTTAAAGGTCAAAAAACACCATCCAGGAATCCTCCTCCCTACAGATTAATTCCAGAAAGGAGAGCCAGTGATGTAGGTTCTGCTTCTAAGGGAGTAGTTGGGAGATCTAGCAGCTGTGAAAGAACTGAAAGGAAGAGCGAAAAGGAAAAGGAAAAGGAAAGGGAACTCTTGAGGTCTGACAGTGCCAGGTTGTTTAGGCGTATCCCGTCTTCCCCATCTCTCCTCTTGAGTGGCATGAAAAAGAGAGTGGATTGCATAAGGAAGAAGCCCTCAGTTGTTGGTGATGATAGCGATGAAGGTCGGGTAGGAGGTAATGGCTTCATAAGATCATCCATCAAAACAATCAAGAAAGCAGTGAAGATGTAGGCCCTGATACATAGAATAACTAAGTTCATATAGTTTGGTTGTTATTGCTAGTGAGTGTTGGCTACCAAAATGAGTGTGTGAATGGTGCGCGCTTTATTTCTTTGTATAATAGTGTACTATTATTCTTTTAGAAGGATTTGTAATAACAGCTTGTTGTTTGACGTGAAGATCTCTATAAAATGGCTATATATCCTTTGGAGTTTGAAAAGGATAACATGTCCGGTTATGTTTTACTAAGACAAAATCAGATCGTGCAGAAAGATAAGAGGAAAGGTTTCTGGCACTTATTCTTTCCGTCAACAACTTTGAAAAGACAAGTAGTTTTGTTTGTTTTCATGACCCTCCATGTTCATGCAGTTCTACACGCAACAACACGTACTATAATCTAGACAAGCTTCCCCGCTCTTTGAGCACACAGTCAGACCACCACCAAGATATGCAAGTTTCTATATCCACTTTGCTAAAGTAACAAAGGACTAGCGTCTATCTTCAAGTATGATAGAAAGGTATGTGCTATATACAGTGCATCAGGCATCTCTATGTTGAGTATCACCAAATTGTCTTTTGAGATTGCAAACATTTCACAATGTTCTAGCTTTCAAGAGCATTACCACAGGGGAAATAAACATTCCTGCAGAAGGGCAGTTGATGTTATCTGCGGAAGCAACAGACGTGGAGTGCTGGACTGTGGATGAGATTTAGCAGTCTACCACATCATTAAATATCAGCAATAGCACCTCCGGGGGTGTATTGAGTTCTCTAGCCAGGAGCTAATTCAGCTTCCATTCTATGTGTAAATACCTGGCTCTGCTCGCGCACAAGGAACATTTCTTACTGTGATTTGGTTCTCTTCGATTATGAATTTCATGTTTCTCCCAAATAATTTTCATCCCCACATGTGCATCTTCCATCCTTAAAATGGTGGAAATGCTCAGTATCTCTAACTGAAATCTCCCTCCGGACAACCTCAGAGATAAACTTGATTGTGTCATGACAGCTCTTGCACATATAGAGATTCTTTGTGACCCAAATTGGTGTCCCTGGAGCAGTATTTATAAGCCCAAATGCAATAGCCAGTCTCTCACTGTGTCCACAAAAGATCTCGGCTTTTGAATCTTCCACCTCATTTACTGTATATCTTTCCGATTCACTACGACGTGCTGTTTTCATTTTGTCATAAAGTCCTTCCAAAACCGCATTGATTTCCTTAATTTGGGGGTGGAAATTATCACCACTAAGGAACGCGTGTACATTTCCCTTTACTTCTATCCAGCTGCAACCGGGATCAACAGTCAGTCCTCTTTCTATCATAATCTTCCTTAATGTTGCAACTTCATCCCATCGGCCACTGTCGGAATAGAAGTTACATAGGAGAACATAATACCCAACACCTCTCTCATCTGTTTCAAGAATATGTCTAGCAGCTAGTTCTCCAAGTTCAACCTGCCTGTGGATCCTACACGCATTCAATAAAGCCCCCCAGATAGCAGAATCAGGTTTCATAGGCAATGTTAGAATAAAATCATAAGCATCCTCCACTAGACCTGCACGGCCTAGCAGATCAACCACACAAGCATAATGCTTCAGATTTGGAACAATGCAATATTTACTCTCCATGCTATTTAAATAGTCAAGGCCTTCAGTCACCAATCCGGATCTACTACAAGCACGTAACAGAGAAATGAAAGTAATCTCGTCAGGCTTTACTTTTGAAGTAAGCATTCCATCAAAAAGCTCAACCGCGAGTGCACCTTGCCCTCGCTGAGCATAGCCAGTCAGCAAAATATTCCAAGCAGTAACATCCTTTTTCTGCATATTAAACAGATTCAGTGCAGGGCCAATCCTTCCACACCTCACATAGAAGTCAAGGAGTGCATTGGGTAAAAAACCATGAAATGCCATGCCGTTCCTCAATACATATGCATGTATTTCTTTACCACACATCAGTGCACCGATTCTAGAACATGCAGAGAGGGCAGACACTAAGGTAACAGTATTGGGATCCTGATAGCGTTTCATTTGACCAAACAAAGTCAAAGCTTCCAAACTGCGATTATTAATCCGAAGACCAAGAATGATAGATGTCCAAGATATGACATTTTTATCTGGTATCCTGTGAAAAATTTCCAATGCCTTGTCAATACAGTTGCACTTCGAATAAAAGTCGATCAGAGTGTTTGAAACAATCACGTATGCTGTAAGTCCTCTCCTTTCGGCTAGTTGATGAAGCTTAACACCCATTTCTAGAAGGCCCAATGAAGTACAGGCAGATAGAACAGACGCAATAGTAATCTCATCCGGCATGACTCCTTCTAGCTCCATCATTTTGTACGTCTCCACAGCCTTCTCAGGAAACCCATTACTCTCGTAACCCGAAATCATTGCAGTCCATGAAACTACATCTTTACACTGTATCCTATCAAAGATCTTCTCTGCTTCCTCCCAACTCCCAATAGCCGAATAAAGTTGAATGAGAGAGTTGTGCACCGAAACATCACTATAAAAATCCATTCGTGACGCGTACCCATGAAGCGCCTTCCCTAAACTCTCATCCCCAAGAGCCTCACAAGCTGAAACCACACTTGTCATGGTCATCAAATCCGGAAAAAATCCAAATTCCCTCATCGACGAAAACAACTTCAACCCTTCCGAAAACTCATAGTTCTCAAAGTAACCTGCAATCATAGCATTCCAAGAAATTCTATCTCTCCTAGGCATTCCATCAAACACCATCCTCGCATTGAACACATCACCACATTTCACATACATAGTAACCAAAGCATTAACCACATCAATTTCCGACTCATACCCAAATCTAAAAACATGAGCGTGTATCTCCCTACCCATTTTCCAGTCAGGCAAGCCACCACAAGTCCTCAAAACACAAGGAAACGTATACACATCAGGTCTAACACTAACCCACAACATCCTTTGATACAAATCCAAAGCCTCATCAAAGTAACCATTTTTTGCATACCCACCAATCAAAACATTCCAAGAAAACACATCTCTTTCCGCCATTTTCCCAAAAACATACCAAGCATCACCCAAATTCCCCAGCCTAACAAACATGCTCAACAATGCATTTCCTAGTCTCAAGCTTAACTGGGACATACAGTTAAGTATACATGAAAAAACTTCACATGCTTCATTAGATGCTCTCTTAAATTCACAAAGCCTAGCTAATAAAACAAATGTTTCTTCTTCTATAGTCCCATGAAGTTCTTTTACAGACTTTAAGAATATTATGGCTTGTTGTAGCTGGTTGTGGGAACATAGCTGGATAAGATGGGAATTGGGGTCAGTGGTGGGAGTTGAGGTGGAGGAGGAGCTGAGAAGGAAATTTTGCTGGGGTTTTTTAAGGGAAAAAAGGTGGGATTTTTGGAAGATGTGAGAAAAGTTTAGAGATTTAGAAGAATGGAGTTTAGAGAATTGAGGGTTTGGGGGGTCTAAGGAAGGGAGGGAAGTAGTTGGGGTTTTAGCAGAGACTGCCATATCGGGAGGTGTAACGAAAGAGCATGTCCGATATTTTTATCAGGCGGGGTTTAAGGAGATGGTTTAAACGGCTATCAAACGCCAATAGCAGTTTAGCCGATAAGAGATACTTCGAAATTCCCTATTCGGCGTCGTCGAGAGTATTTTATATTTTGGCTAACCATTTTTCTGGGGTGTCGTCATATTGATTTTAACTGATTGGAATTAGTTTGTTCTTAATATAAATCATCTCCTCATCTTCTTTCTTCTTCTTCTTCTTTTAATTAAATTAATTCAACAAGCACATTTATTTTAACATACAGAAACTAAAATTAGTTTCTTGCTATTGGAAAATGATAACATTTCTAGATCGAGCAATTTGGGAAAATTTGGTTAGGGTTTTCAACACAGAGAGAGGTCAGAAGATACTTTCATATGAGAAAAACGAAATGAGAGAAAAATGTCCGATGAATCCTTCTAGATCCAGCACTGTAGCCTCCTAACTAATACACTAACTAAAACAAGCTGAAACAATGTTTACAAAGATAGCCAAAATAAATACAATGGTCCATTACATGCCTAGCCACTAAGTTTGTGTTTGGGACTAGAAGCTAAATACCCCATCATGTCAACACCCCCCTCAAGTTGAAGCGGGAAACCACCTGCAACTTGGATAAGAAATGGTGATGAAGATTGCCAAGCAAACGTTTGGTGGTAGAAACATGAAATAATTGAATCAACCCATCACCAAGCTTGATCATAATGAAGTTGCAATCAACCTCAATATATTTGGTCCGTTCATGGAAAACAGGATTCCTGGCTATATGCATGGCAACTTGATTATCACAAAAGACATACAAATGAAGCATAATAGGAACAACAAAATCATTCAAGAGCCTGAAAAAGCAAGTCAACTCAGCAATCACCTTGCACAAAGCCCTGTATTCTGTCTCAACAGAAGATAGTGAAACAACATTTTGTTTTTTGGACTTAAAACCTATGAGGCTACCACCCAAAAAATACAGAATCCAGTGACATACTTCCCAATGACAGGGCAAGCAGCTCAGTCACTGTTTGAATATGCAGTGATAAAGAAGCCAAGAGAATCAAAATAATACAAACCCAGATTTATAGTGCCCTTGAAATATCTCAAAACATGGAGAGAAACAAACATATGAGGCCCTAGGAGATTTCAGAAATCGACTCAAGTGCTGAACAATTAAACGAATATCAGATCTAGTATGGATGAGAAAGAGCAGCTTCCTCACCAGACTTCAATAGGACTCATGTGTAGGCAGTAAATCACCAGAATCAACATGCACTTCAGTGTGCAACTCCAAAGGACAAACCACAGGAGTAATAGAAGTGCAGCCAAAGTGCTAAAGCAAATACGATACAAATTTCTTTTGATTGAGAACAACCCCACCAAAAAACAGGACACGCCTCAATGCCTAGGAAATAGTGTAAAGAGCCCAAATCTTTGATCTTAAATTGAGAATCCAGGAACTGCTTTAGAGAAGAATTCTCACCAGTATCATCCCCAATAATGATGATATCATCCACATAGACAACCAAAAGGACCAAATTCCCATGATTACCTTTGACAAACAAGGAATAGTCATTGAGGGAATGAGTATAACCCCTAAAATACTAAGCATGGGATAGCTTGACATACCATTGCCTAGAATCCTGGCTAAGAACATAGAGGCGCTTATTTAGTTTGCAAATAAGGGGCACAGAAGTAGAAGGAGGAGACACAGACAACCCTTGGGGTAATTTCATATAAACCTCCTCATCTAGATCTCCATGGAGGAAAGCATTGTTGACATCTAATTGAGAAAACGACCAATGTTCTTTCACAACCACTAAACACTTGAAAATAGACCTTTTAACTACAGGGGAGAAGGTTTCAATAAAATAAACACTTTCAACCTAAGTATCACCCCTTATGACAAGCCCAGTTGTGTATCTCTCAACACTGCCATCAGCCTTATATTTGATTTTAAAACCCATTTACACTCTATAGACTTCTTCTCATC
This sequence comes from Nicotiana undulata, assembly GCA_005239495.1. Lineage (NCBI taxonomy): Eukaryota > Viridiplantae > Streptophyta > Magnoliopsida > Solanales > Solanaceae > Nicotiana > Nicotiana undulata. The sequence goes on along the minus strand of ML266299.1, from coordinate 78,935 downwards.
AGGTAGAGGAACAACATCCCAAGTCTGATTGGAGTCTAAAGCTTCAAATTCCTTTCTCATGGCATCCTGTCGTGATGGAACTAAAGCACCCTGAGAGTAATTAACAGGTTTAGACTCTAAAAGTTATTATCACGACCTATACCGATGGGCTGCGATGGGAACCCGGTACCTTACTCAATCGAGTGCTGATAAGTACATTTTATCTGATATTAACCACATAATCTTTCTCATAAAAATATATAAATTATCATGTTTCCTCCATATTTTATACTTTATTTTGCAGGAATAATTATAGAAGAATTGTCGTGTGCAACAAAAAAAAATCAAAAATTCAAGTAAGATACAACAAAGAAGTGTGAAATCGAGATATGATTCATTATTGCCGTAATGCACCAAGTTTAGATTTGACATGATGAAATCGACGAAATCTAAACCAAAACTTACGGATTCTCATATCTGCAAATATGAAATCTAGATTTGTCATGATGAAATCGACGAAATCTAAATTTAAAGTTATGAATTTTCTGCAAATGTGAAATCTAGATTTGCCATGATGAAATCTAGAACCAAATCGAGATGTCATCATAAAATTTTCTTATATAAGAAGACGTTGTTGATCAGAGAAGGGGGAGAGACCAGAGAGAAAGCTAAAAGCGAGAAGTCTGAATCCAAAATTTTAAGCTTCTCTGTTTTATCTTTCACTAGTATCGAGTTATCTTTTCTTTTAAATCACAATAGTGGTTTAATTGTTATTTATAAATAAATTGAAGTGTAGGAAATTACTCTACTTCCTGATTTTAATTAAATAGGGGGAATTATTCTTCTCGAATATTTCTCTCTATTTTCTTATTTAATGGACAAAAATATTTCCATTGTTAGTACTAATTCCAGTACGGAGTAATTTTCCTTGTGTTGGGAGAAAGATGGATCTTAATATTTCTATATAATAGTAGCTATTATTCCTTAAATTCACATGCTTGAGCTAAAATTTATTTAACTTTTATCTGTTTTTACAGTTAGACGTTATTTAATTTATTAACATCTATCTACTACATATTAATTGTTTATTAATTCTGTAATCGAGAGAGGCGAATAGTGTAATAATCAGTTATAACAAGTAGGGTAACCGAAAGGGACTTACTAATAAGAGCATGTTTTAGTTCAATCATATATTCCTTCTTTAATATTACTATTTGAAGATTAATTTGTATAACCGAGATGAGTGCAATTAATTATTCAACTTGCGTAATAATATATATTTGTAATCGTGACAGGCATTTATACATTTTTGAGAAATAGAAATTGAGGAATAATAATTTCACTATATAATAGAAATATTAAGTGAAGTCAAGATCCCAACACCTTTTTATTATATTTGTGAAAAACAAAATATTTTCCATTTGCTCTATTCATGCATTTTTAGTTAGTTAATTTACAACTCAACTCTTTCTGATCTACTCAAATAGTAATTAAAATAAGAAACGTCTGTAGAATAGATAAACCAATCTTTGTGGGTTCGACATCTTTCTATACTATTATTTGACAAAGTACGAGTTAAAATTTTATATACGCCATACGCTCGTCAAGTGCCAACATAACGTATCTTTCTTATTACATCATCATATGTAAGTGGGCCAGAAGGGGTGTCATGAGATAAGCAGAGTAAACATGACGCAATACCCGACATAGAACGACACAATCTGATATAGAAACTCATACCTGTGACATACAGGCCTATAAGGCCAATGTGATCCATTATATACTTAAAATATAGGCCGACAAGACCATACAAGTATCTGTATACATGACATCTATCTACAAGCCTCTAAGAGTACATACTCATTATAAAGGTCGAGACAGGACCCCGCCATACCAAACAATACACGTCTAAATCATACTGACCAAACAAGCAACTCTGGAGCAAATGGAGTGCACCAACATCTTCCATTGAGATGATAGTCTACTTGGAGGACTCTCGACCTGTCTATCGGGACCTGTGGGCATGAAACGCAGTGTCCTAGACAAAAGGGACGTCAGTACAAATAATGTATCGAGTATATAAGGCAACAGAATAACTGAAAGCCGAAACTGAACTGATAATATAATAACTGAAAGTAATTGGGAATCAAAGATAATATGAAGATATGCCTACATGATGATACTGACTCCACTCTCTCAATATAGTAAGTAAAATAGTTGTGCGGCCCTATAAGGCTCGGTATATATAACTACTATGCCGTAGTAGGCTCGCTCATATGCGCTCGTCCATACTAGGCTCTGTATCTCGGCCATGCTGGGCTCGCTCATAGGCGCTCGGCCACAGTAGGCTCAGTATATAGCTTACCATGTGATCAGAGGTCGCCCAATAGGGGCTTGGCCATCGATTATATCTCGATGGTGGTGAAAATATTGTAATACTGTATATATATATAGACTCTCTTCTCTATTGACTGGAAGAATACAATACTCAATGGAATATGAAGTCACGATAAGGGAGAATACTGTAACTTAGGAGACTAGGATAATGTACTTAAATTCGAGAGTATGAACTTCTCTTTATGCCTCGTTATCAAACACATGTAATTGCGAGATCATGCCAAAATGAAGGAAATGTTTAGCCTTAACATACCTGAGTCGATTCTCTTGATAATCCCTCTAACACACATTAATTGCGACAAAACAGGTGATGGCAAGATCGGAGTAGGGAAATATCTGTGTGATATTGTTGAGAAAGATTGCATTGTACACTCTTATAATTGCAAAATCTCACGTTGTTTAAGATTCTACGAAATCATGTTGAATTGTCATGAAATCTTGTTGAATTTGTTGAAGATGCTAAAATTCCCACGCTACTAAGATGATAAGTAAATTTGTATTTGACTTCTTGTTGAAGAACGTAGCTAACACTTTGATATATGAGACCTCTCTTTGAATTAGAGAAATTTTATGCCTTAAATGGTGCGTGCCTCACATACTAATGACTAAGACACAAAAATTCCTCCAAATGTGACCACCTTTTATGTGACTTTAAGAGTCACCATTTGGCTTTGATGTGTTGCCACGTTGGGAGATGTAAATCTTTATCCAAATACTTGAATTACCTAAGCTTATCCACAAATTCCTTAATTACTTTTGTTAATCCCCCACTAATCTAATAATTAACCAATACCCACATAATTAAGAATTATCTCAAATTACTTAAAATACCACTCACTTTTAACACACTTTATATACCTTATAATTACGGTCATGTGGTACCTTGTATGACACTAGTACATAAATACGGGGTATTATATCTTGGATTGTATTTTATCCCCAAATTGCCAAACTTCGATGAAACTCATTTTCTAGGATTTGCTTACCCTCGCACCTTCATGAATTACTTATCACTTGTTTGAAATACTGTAATACTTATAATCCCAAAGTAATCTCATCCCGAACTTACATCGATTAACTTACGACAAAACTTTAATGTACGAAAATGTGGGATGTAACATCTCATTTCTGAGCTTTCATAAATTTACTTATGACATACTTTACGTACGAAAACATGGGGTGTAACATCATTCCCCCCTTTGGAACATTCGTCCTCGAATGTTGACTGATGCACGTATCATTTTCATAACTTATGTCTTTCGAATACTTGGGTACTCTACTTTCCATCTAAGCAACTGCTCTATGAATAATTCCAAATTCCAGGGCATTTCCTCTTTAGGCCTCTTTCTCACACCACGACTTGTGGTCGGAATTCTTCCAATCTCGTAACTGTTGCTACCTTTGATCATGCAGCATGTACGACTCCGACCTTGTGAGTGCTCCTATGCGATTCTTCTCTCCCGTTTTTAGCCAATATCCAAGCCTCACTTTGTAAACATATAGAGAGCTTGACAAGATGTCCCTCTGGGCATCTATAGGTATACTGAAGTTCTTCGCTCGATATTTTATCGAACTTACAAATATTTCTATATTTTATTTCATAAAACTGTTTATCCATTCGTATAACTTTACTGCATCTAGGTAGGTCATACTATACCTTAACTCTTACTTCAACTTATCATTACTGAGGTATGCTACCAAATTCCAGGTTACTCTCGTTGCTTATCCTATATGTATAAATCTAAGTCCTTTAATGCTTCCTCATTACTGTTTATCTTGAGAATGACGGCCTAATCTTATCTCATTATTTGTGACTTTTTTCCATCCATTGTTGATTCACCTCAAATATACCACCGATAACTTGAAACCTCTTAGGTTATCACTATGGCTCACGTTGCATCGTGGAACATTTGAAGTGATTTTTCTAATCCACCTGAGGGCGATACGATACTATACTTCCATAACCGTATTTCATAGCATCCCAATGTGATTTACCTTATGTGGGTATTTTAATCTTGTACAATTCATGAAATTATTACTCAATCGAAGGCCCAAACGTCATCCTTCATCTATCATAGTTACACCATTGCTCTATTACCAGGGCAACATTCAATCTCTTTTAAATGTTACTGGTCTTAGACTCCTTTGAGTTTATTTAGGCTATACTGAGCTTTTTATAACTTAGAGACGCTATCAGCTCTCTTGTTTTCATGGGCTTAATCCTAAGGACTTATCCATTATCGTCACCTTCTCACTTTCCCTTTCTTGTCTTTGCTCCTGTCTTCCTAAAACCTTGTCGCTTTACTATACTTTAGCTTGTGACCTATACATATCTATTTATACTACTCGCAATCTTCCTTCAACTTGCTTGCGCCACAGATTTCCTTGTGTTATTTTAGAACATCAAGTGAGACATCACATTGTCTCTAACTCTTCTTTACTCTCTTAACTGTACCTCTCGATCCCTAGAAATCATCGACTGGAAGATATGTCACTGACGACGCTGCTATCATCTTGGATACTGAATCCCCGCACTTCTAGCCTTCTATCTGCAGTACGGACTATTCACAACCTTCTGCATTTAAGTACATCGTACGTTGTTCACCTTTACCTTACTCACCTTAAAATCTTGCATCACATCTTCTATCTCTTTCATGACCTCCTTTCCACATAGGTATAATTCGTATTCACAACTTGAAGCTCTATTATAATACTTGCACCTCTGGTGTATACACAATCTGGTGAGAGCTTCATACGGACTTCTTATAAAGCTGGTACATTTCTGACTGGCTTTATTGTAGAGCCGTTATAGAATATGGCTACTGTATTATCTCTCTTGTACCTCTGATATTAAAAGTGATTTTACAATGTCCTCTATCACGATTTCTATAATTTTCTGGGTCCAATAATCAGACTCCTGATTTATTTTGTTGATGTAACTCTTTAGTTTCCCCATCCTTCTGATCAGCCTTTATGTAGGCTTAAGGTATCTTCCGATCTACGACTCATGGTATTACTTTTGCCTTTCATGGACGCTATGCAATATCCAAGATACAATCTTCTAACTATTCAATCCTTTGTCGATGACCTGGACTCAATTCTTTCTTTTAACTTGTACCACAGTATTCTACGACTGTATGCTTGTCAACATATATACTGCATGGGTAATACCCCAAAATCTTAAGTGCGTTCATAACGTAACTAACTCTGGATCATTGATCGAATAATTCCTTCATTCCTTCTCAACATTCCTTAAATGCAAGCAATTGCTTTTCATGTTCGTTCTGCCACTTGTTGCATGAATACTTGTCTTATCTTAGTGCCGACGTATATTGGAATTCTATACGACCCATATGATCTTGAATATCGCCTTCTGATGATTATTTTTCTTATTCTCGTCCATTATCTATGATAGGTGTCACTTTCTTATGGAGTGCATACAATGTTATTGTGAGATTGTTATTACAGGGCCATTTCCTCCTTAGGTCACTGTGCTTAGGTTGAAGCCTTCTTCCTTATTTCCTCAGCTAATCTTTCGTTGTAGTACTTCGGGAGGACCTTCTAACTCTTATAAATATGTGATCTTATTACGGACCTTTTGATGTCCTTCCTCACCTATAATTATTTGGATATACTTACCTCCATGCCCTTGTGCTTGTAGGGTTGCTTTTGCACTGATATTTTGACTGTCTTCCCAGTGGAACTCTCTTTTACTCCCGTATCATTCATATGGCACCTTTAACTGCCTCAACTCCTATCTGAATATTTCTCAAGGATCACGATATCATTATCTGTGAGACTGGATTCACTATGTTGGGGTTCACTATGTTTATCTTGCACGATTTGTTGATTTGTTTATATCCTCTAGTCTCAACTACTAACTACTCGTTGGCCCATTCTCATATCAATATTCCTCGTTATCTTTCTTGGGGTTATTTCCTTGGCTCCTTATTTATCAAAAACATCCCAGGCCGGAATCCTTACTTCATTTCCTTGACATCGTGTTTGCATAATGTTCAGGAATCGTAGCATATCGGTAGGCTTTGAATAAGAGCGATCTCATCCATTTTCTCATTTTTATCGCATTCTTCCTTTACTATTCCATAGTTATCTTAACCCCTTAACTTCGACTTGGTGCCACATCACACAATCTTCCCTCCTTTTAAAGGGGATACTAACATTTAATGCTATGAAGATTTACATATAAATATTTTACCTCTCATATTTGGCGTCTTTTCACATCATCGATGACCCTTACTCGCCTCACGGTAATAAATTTGTACCAAGGATTATAAATTTCCTTACTCCCAAGGGTGACACTTAGTATAACTGGCACATACCGTCCCTTAAATTGAACTTTGCTCACATTTCTTGCTTTAGGGAAGCGTCTTCCTAATGACCATTCTTTTAATTTCTCAAGAATCTTATTCTGTTGTCCATTCTTTTGTCGCCGGAACGAAATCTGAAATTCTCATGATGCCGACCACTATTATATCACTCAGTCCCTAATCCATGTTTATTTTATCTTGTTTGTCAGCCCATACTGATTTCTATTACTCTGGAGGTCTAGCTTTTCCTTCTGGTAATCACGTTAGAGTCACGAACTTATTTCTCGAAATGAGGATATGATTTTATGGTCTATACTCTTTTGTTGTCTCAAGGCCTATCACATCTCGTCTCTTTCTTCACCTGACTATAGGCTCTGTAATACTATTTGATCTACCGTTGTCATCCATGTATCCCATCTTACTCACAATGCTTCCTCACCTCTCTTCTTATTTCCCGGCTAATATTTTTGCCAATCACTTTCTTTTGAAGACTTCAACAAGACATTCTTTTATTTTTATCTCCCCTTGCTTTATTCATTGTCTCTTTGAATTGCCCAACATTCTTTATCTACTAGGGACGAGAGCCACACTAAGGCAAAATTTATCCCTTCAAGGCTTCCAGTGCCTATCTTTGTGATACTCATGTCTAACTGTACTATTTTAGAGTGTACCATCTGGGTGTCTCACAAGGAGATCTATTAGCATATTAGCAATATCCTTCGGAAATGTCAACTAACACAAACAATTCATCCACCATTTTGGGTTACTCTAACCCTACCCGGATCTTGATATTCCGTCCTTATCTTAAACCATATTTGTTAGGTCCCACAGGGCATAAATTAGATCGGTGTGGCCAATTGTACATACCTCTGTTATTGTTGAAGGTAACTCAAAAGGATTATATTCCTTTGCCTGAAATACTGATAATATTCATTAACTGGGCGCCTCATACCCTTCTTCATCTTGCTTCTTTTACTAGTCGAAACTTGTGTCTAACTTCAGAATCTCTCAGTGCCTTTCACCATAAAGGTGGATAGATATTCATGTCTTAAGGCTCCTTATCAAGAGAAGTATACACGTCTTAGTACACACATAATCTGTTGAAGACCTTATATTTACTTATCATAAGCATCATGCAGAATCGATTTCCTCTGACTCAACTCTTCCACAACCACATTCAATCCCTTACCAACCGTCGTTCTAGATGTAGGCATCTTCTTATTATGAATAAGATAGAGTTTAGAAAATTAGGTTCTTACAATTGAGCTCTACCACACGATCTAGAGCAACAAGAAAGAGTGACAGTCATAAATGCTATGTAGCCTCCTGCTTATAAGTGTGGTGCACAACACACCCATAAACAAGACTCTACTAGACACGGCTTGTAGACTTCCTCGGACAGAACTGCTCTGATACCACTTTTGTCATGACCCAAACCGATGGGCCACGACGGGCACATGGTACCTTTATCAACCGAGTACCAACATAACATATCTTTCTTATTACATCATCATAGGTAAGTGGACCATAAGGGGTGTCATGAGATAAGCAGAGTAAACATGAGGTAATACCCGACATAGAACGACCCAACCTGATATAGAGACTCATACTTATGACTTACGGACATACAAGGCCAATGTGATCCATTATATACTTAAAATATAGGCCGACAAGGCCATACAAGTATCTGTATACATGACATTTGTCTACAAGCCTCTAAGAAATCATACTTATCATAAAGGTTGGGACAGAGCCCTACCATACCAAACAATACACGTCTAAATCATATTGACCAAACAAACAACTTCGGAGCAAATGGAGTGCACCAACATCTTCCGCTGAGCTGATAGCCTACTTGAAGGACTCTCGACCTGTCTATCAGGACTTGTGGTCATGAAACGCAGTGTCCCCAGGCAAAAGGGACGCTAGTACAAATAATGAACTGAGTATGTAAGGCAACAAAATAACTGAAAGTTGAAACTGAACTGATAATATAATAACTGGAAGTAACTAGGAATCAAAGATAATCTGAAGATATGCCTACCTGCTGATACTGACTTAACTCTCTCAATATAGTAAGTAAAATAGTTGTCTAACCCTGTAAGGCTCGAGATATATAACTTCTCTACTGTAGTATGATTTCTCATAGGCACTTGTCCATACTAGGCTTTATATCTCATCCATGCTGAGCTCGCTCACAGGCGTTCGGCCATAGTAGGCTCGGTATATAGCTTACCATCTGATCAGAGGTCGCCCAATAGGGGCATGCCTATTGATTATAGCTCGATAGTGGTGAAAATAATGTAATACTGAATATATATAGACTCTCTGCTCTCTTGACTGGAAGAAGACAATACTCAATGAATATGAAGTCCCGATAAGGGAGAATACTGTGACTTAGGAGACTAGGATATATAATGTATATAAATTCGGGAGTATGAACTTCTCGTTATGCCTCATTATCAAACATATGTAATTACGAGATCACGCCAAAATGAAGGAAATGTTTATCCTTAACATACCTGAGTCGATTCTCTATAATCCCTCTAGCACACGTTAATTGCGACAAAACATATGATGGCAAGATCGGAGTAGGGAAAAATCCGTATGATATTCTTGAGAAAGATTGCTTTGTACTCCATTATAATTGCAAAATCTCATGTTTCTTAAGATGCTACTAAATCATGTTGAATTTCCATGAAATCTTGTTGAATTTGTTGAAGATGCTAAAATTCCCACGTTACTAAGATGATAAAGAAATTTGTATTTGAATTTTTGTTAAAGAACGTATCTAACACTTTGATATATGAGACCTCTCTTTGAATTAGAGAAATTTTATGCCTTAAATGGTGTGGGCCCATATACTAATGATTAAGCCATAAAAATTCCTCCAAATGTGCCACCTTTTATGTGACTTTAAGAGTCACCGTTTGGCTTTGATGTATTGCCACGTTGGGATATGTAAATCTTTATCCAAATACTTGAATTAATTAAGCTTATCCACAAATTCCTTAATTAACTTTGTTAATCCCCCACTAATCCAATAATTAATCAATTACTCACATAATTAAGAATTATCTCAAATTATTTAAAATATCACTCACTTTTAACACACTTTATATACCTTATAATCACGGTCATGTGGTACCTTGTATGACATTAGTCCATAAATACGGGGTAATATATCTTGTACCGTATTTTATCCCCAAATTGCCAAACTTGACGAAACTCATTTTTTGGGATTTGCTTACCCTCTCACTTTCACGAATTTACGTATCACTTTTTTGAAATACCATAATACTTATAATCCCAAATTAATCTCATTCTCGAACTTACGACGAAACTTTAATGTACGAAAATGCGGGATGTAACATCTCATTTTCTAGCTTTCATTAATTTATTTATGGCGTACTTTTACGTACGAAAAAGGAAAGTGAATGGTACTATACAGTGCAATTATTTTATGACCTTATGAACTGAAATTAACTTGTGTTGAAAAGAAGGAATGGACAAAATATTATGTAATGTAATAGAAGGAGTCAAAGCAAAAGATCTTGTTAAAGTCACTTTTACTTTGTACCCATTTTGAAAGGTGACAAATAGGGCATAAGTATAGGAACAATATTAGTAATTAAGTCCTTATTAGAATTCATATGATCAGTTGCCCCTGAATCTATTATCCAGGTGATAGAATCAATGTGTGTAAGCATGCAGGGTTAGAACCATACATAAGACTCTCAGTTAGCATATTATCAGCAAAGTTAGCAGAACACATAAGATAGGATGAATGATTGGTATACTGTCCCACAGTTGAATGTTGCGACAGACTGATCAATTGAGCATACCGTTGTCTGGTAAACCCTGGAATGACTGAATTCTGAGTCTCAACAGCAGGAGCAGCAGGAGTTGGGTGGATGCCTTTAGTGGAATAAGGGGCAGACACATGACCACTAAACTCAGGATTACCATGTTTTGAACTAGAAGCACTATGAGAATCAATTCTCTTTCCCTTGAAGACCTTACATTTTTGTGGATATATCAATTAAATGGCCATACTTCGTGCAGTATTTACAGAACATGTTTACCTCGTTCTGGTCAAAATTTAACCTTTGTGGATACTGCCTGAAAAGAGTGGGATTAGGATTAGCATTGAAGGCTATGACATGAGTGACACTATGATTAGGACCCATATTTGCATTAGTGTTTACATTCAAAGACATTGAATCAAGGTTCAATAGGGAATTAGATTGAACCTGTCTTTACTTTTCATCAATAAGCAGTATATTATTGGCACCATCAAGACTTGGTGGAGGCTACATCACAAGTAAATTTCTCCTGACGCCCACATATATCTCATTTAAACCCATTAGGAATTGGAAAACTTTGTTCTCTTTATCCTCCCGTTGAATACCAGGCTTAGCAGAACAAGTGCATATTTGTGCATGATTAGTGTAAATGACCTCTAGTTCATCCCATAATTTCTTCAATTTATTAAAATAAGAATCTATGTGACGAGCACAAAACATAACATGAAATTGATGCTTGCTAATCAAAGATAGTATAATATAATATCGTCTCCACAAGGATTGGATTTAAACAATGTTCGAGTAATTCCTGGTTTTATTGCTATTCAAGAGGATCAAAACTTGAGTGAAATGATTATGAACTAAGTTTAACTACTAAATAGTGCAATTGATAATTGACATCAAGGAATTACAGATTCGCAAAGTGGTTTCTTATAAATGTGAGGAATAAGGGTTTGACAATATAGGTGCAAGGTAGCTATTTGGAATGTAACTCTAGTTTAATTCACTCTAATGTTCTAATGATTATCACGAATTCACTCGATGATTAGTTCAAACGTGTAGTCAAGACTCATATCTCAATTTAATCTTAACTCTACGAGATGAAATAATACAAGCAGTGTGAAGTATGCAAGTATGCGTTAATGGATTGGTCCTTAGAAAAACGTCTCTCGAATATTCTCCTAACTTGATTTAATCAACAATTCAACAAGCACTTTCAATTACTTAAGAGAATCAATAAATTAAATCAAACAAACTAATGCAAAGATAATCACCAAGATACTCCTCTTTCGATTAATTAACTTGACGAATAAAGTTGCAACAATTCAAAACTCCATAAACGAATTCAAGCAAGAACTAGAGTTAAAATCCACAAATATTTATCAAAACACCATATACGTAAACCTTAAGGTAAACTACTCCATAATCATGGAGGAAGTCATCACAAATATTATTAAAGAATAAGGAATTATCAATCTAACGTTACAATCCAAACTCTCGTATTGAATTGATGGAAAAATGATGAAATCCTGAGTCTTGTAGCCTCCAATGCTCTCCAAAGCTTCCAAGGTCAAAATCCCCTTTAAAACGTCCTTTTGGTGTACTTATACCATGTAGGAGTGAGCTCAGGCGAAATTACCCTTTCCTAGCCTAAACAGGACAAATGCTTTGAGAATATTACACAGGCGTGTTGCGCCTCACGCCGCCCCATGCGGGGCACTTCTGGGGAAGTTCGGAGAGAAAGTTCTGACAAACAGCAGCAAAATATAGTGCCGCGCCACCCCATGCGGTGCGACAGTGCAAGTTTTCAAAAGTGTTTCCTCTTTGTCGATTTTTGATATCCAAACTCGTCTCCCGACCCCCGAGCGCGATCCCATTTTAATCCCTTAAGCTTTTACTCAAACTTCAAAGCTCCAACTTTTCAATTTAGCTTCCGAATATCTTTTTAACTCGAAATCACTTCCTACAAGGCATAAAATACATAATGAGTGTAATACACTAATATTTAAACTCAAACACAAGTAAAATGAAGTCATTGGAGTGCAAACTATGACTAAAATATGTGATTCTAGCCTACCATCTACACCTTACATTTAAACCATTGCTCGTCGTGGAGAAATCAAGCTGCACTACACAAAGAGACGGCCTTCTTATCAGATAACTTCCCTAACGCATCATGCCAAGAATATTTAAAATAGACTATGCGCCCTATCATAACGTCCTAACCTCAAGACTCGACTCAAAATCACCACGGGTTTTCCACAGCACGCTCACTTATTTTATCATAGAGGTTAAATAATTCACCTTACCTTCTCAAATCATGTGCCTCACACAAATATTAGAGAGTAGTTCCACATACAATAAAATTCAAGAATAATTAGGAACTAAAGGAAGAAAGAATTCACTCACTCTAAGAATTAAGATTCATATGCCAAAGAAGACGTACCATGGCTTGCCAGAAGTGTAATACTCTACTAATTGAGCTCATTCAGTCACAGATCAAGTAGGACTTTATTTGGTTGTAATGTAGGCTGCAGGACGAGTAGGACGAATTTTGATATAGTGCCTACACCTTCCTAAGCACTTTAATATATATACACTATCCATTCAAAACCCACACTTATGTTGAACCAAACCCCAACCTTCACATCATATTAACAACAAGCTCCCAATATTCTTAAACACAAACAAGACGAGAACTTCCACTAGCATGGAATCAATTTTTTTTCCAAGTTCTGATTTTTTTCTTTCTTTTCTATCTTTTCAATCAAATTCTTTTTTTCAATTTTCTACAAGTGGCTCTCACAATTTTTCAAATACTGCACCTTCCTTCTTTTTCTATAGTTCCACTTAAAATCCGACCATACCTCACGTAGCTTTTACAAGCTCATAGCAAAATCAAGTGCTCAAGAGAGGTAAAAGGTTCAAACAGATAGACAATTTAAATAACAGGTTCAAGCTTGTAGTTTGGTTGCCAAAGAAATAGGATTTACAAGCTCAAAGGGGCTAACTAAGATACACATTCAAATAGGTCAGTAAAAGCATATGATTGGCTCAACCAAGAAATGCCTATATCACTTTCTAGACAAAACAAGACTACTATTTCGCTTTACAAACACACGGGGCAAGTTCTAGAAATCAACTAACATGCACATGATATCACTAAACCTCACACACACCTTGGCACATAACTCACTTAGGATCGAATCTATCTCGACTCTTTAGTCAAAGAATTTAAGCAACATTACAATCACACAATTTAAGGTACTTATTTAGGAGTCATGAATTGAGCCTAGGCGTCACAACTAAGGCACTCGTTACTCTCAAGGTACAACAACGTCAAGAAAAGTCATCTCCCTTTAATACCTAGCACAAGACTTCACTACTCCTACTAAAAGAAAAATTAACTACACCCGGTTTAAGTTAAACCCTTGGAAAAGAACCGCGACACAAAGAAAAATCAAGGGAAAATTATTACACTACCTAAGGAAAACAAAATATTTTTTCTTCGACTTTGATCCCTCAAGAAGACAGTCGAGAAAATCTATTGTCGGGAAAAGTAAAAAAAAATATCAATCAAAATAAAGGATTAATAACACATATATTGTGGCATGTCCTAGTGACACACAAATAAAAAGTAAGAGCTAAGGGACACTTCCCTGATTCATCTAGTCTGGGTCTGGATCGAACTCGAATCTCCTTTTCATGTCCGACATAGTACAGACATCCACGTTGAGAGCTTCTTTTCGGCCTTCTTTTGGTACACCTGACACTTATCAGCTTCACTCTTTCCAATTTTCTCTTTCAAGGCCCCCTTTCTCCTTCCATTTTGAAGATCTTTCATCCCCCACTCTGAGTATGAGTTGCCTTTCCTGAATATCTAGAATTGCTCTACCCCTTGCCAAGAAGGGTCTTCCTAAAATCAGAGGGACCTCCCTATTTTCCTCCATATTAGCCACAATAAAGTCCACACGGAACACAAATTTGTCTACCTAAACCAGCATATCTTCCACTATTCCTTCAGGTATGATTGTGGCCTGATATGCCAGTTGCAAGGACACAGGTATCGACATGATCTCTCCAATCTCTCCCTTCAATTTTCTGAAAATAGATAAAGGCACCAGATTAATGAAAGCACCTGAATCACATAAAGATTTTTAAAATTTGGTACTTTCTAAAGAGAAAAGTATAGTAAGATTCCTTGGATCTCCACATTTTTAGGGAGCTTATTTTGCATGATGGAACTAAAATGCTCTGTCATCACAAACAACGTCTCTTCCACTTTTCGCTTCTTGAAAAATATCTCCTTCATGAATTTAGCATAAGCTGGCATCTGAGAAAGCATCTCTGTGAAAGGTATACTCACATGCACCTGCTTGAGCACTTCTAAAAAGCGGCCAAATTGTTTGCCAGCTTTTCTCTTCTTTGTTTCTAGGGGAAAGGTAGAGCATGTATGTATTTTCTCTCTTCAGTCTCATTAATTGTTGCATTATCATCTCTCTTGTTTTTCTAAGCTCCACTCTTTCCCTTCTTATTCAGATATCTACCATCACTTCTCCTTCTTGAATGTTGTTATTTTTCTGCTCCTCCATAATGTCTACTTGTCCTTCCATCAACTCATGCTTCTGCTTTGCTATGGGATCCTCCAACTCGTGCCCACTCCTCAAAGACACTGCATTTATTGTCACTTTTGGATTTCTTTTAGTATTAGCATGGAGCGTTCCTAGAGCCCTTTTAGACAATAGAGTAGTTAGTTGCATAACCTGTCTTTCTATGTTTTGAAAAGTCGTGCCCAATTCTTTGATAGCTGTAACATGTTCTTGTATAGATGAGCTATGGGTTTCAAGCCTCTCATTTGTATTAATAATAAAGGCCTTCATCAGATCTTCCATGCTAAACTGATTGGACTGTGGAGGCTGATATTGCTACCTCGGCTGATTTTGAAAACCTTGAGCTTCTTGTCCCTGGGGTCCAAAGTTATTTTGCTGCCATGAGTTCAGGCTACAATTTGGTGAGTTCCACGAAAAACCTAGGTGCCTCTGTCCCATAGGGTTAAAATTATTACCGCTCAAGTAGTTGCCATTATCAAAGCTTCCCACAACATTTACCACTTCATATGCAGGTATGGCCTGACACTCATGCTTTGGATGACCCATTCCATATAAATCAAAAATCGCTAATGGTTGGCTCTGGTTCTTGGCTAAGGTCAACTTTCTTATCTCTTTTGCCATGTCGTCTAGTTGGGCTTGCACTGCTTTGTTAGAATCTACTTGATGAACCCCAACTGATTTTCTTCTATCATTACTCTCATCAAGCCACTTGTTAGCATCTACAGAGAGCTCATCAAGAATTACCACAATCAATTAAGGGGTGTTATTCATTAAAGAACCTCCAACCGCGGTGTTCAGAGTTCGTCGTGAGGGAAGTGTAATTCCATCTCAAAATCCCTGGAGTTGCATCCACAATTCAATACCATTGTGATGACACTTCCTCGCTATATTCTTGAAGCTTTCCCAAGCCTCAAAAACTGTTTCGGTGTCCGTCTGGCAGAAGTTGTGAATTTCCCTTCTGAACTTCACTATTTTTGTTGCTGAGAAGTATTTGTCAAGAAACTTTCTAGTCATATATTCATTCCCATGTACATATCGATCTCGTTGGTAAGCTACGAAGCCAGTGCTTCACGTCATCCTTCAATGAAAAGGGGAATGCCCTTGAGTATACTACATCTTTTGGCACTCCGTTGTACTGGAAGGTGTTCATGATTTCCTCAAAATCCATCAAGTGAGTGTTAGGATCTTCATTCATCTTCCCTCTAAAGACACGGTTTTTCTGGATAGGTTGAAGTTAGCCTTGCATCAACTTGAAATTATTCGTTGCTACTGGTGGAGTTCTGACACTAGGCAGTCCCTAATTGTAGATTGGTCTGGCATAATCAGCCAATGCTTTACCAGGACTAAATACAACATTCTCGATCTGGTCTTCAATCAAGGGTCGATTTAAATTGAATCTTCAACCTCAATCATCGTCGACGGTCTCCTCAGCAGCTCTACAGGCTGCCTCAGCTGCTATCCTTGCAGTTTCTTCTCTACGTTATGCTGCCTCTCTTGCAGCTAAATCTACCTCGTCGTCAACGTCATTAGCCATGTGTTCTTGAGTTGAAGGTTTCCCCTAGAATGTTACGGTGAACTATTTCTCTTTCCTCGGTTGTCGCATGTGTTTTTCCAACTCCGATTTATAGGCTATTACTTCTTTTGAAGAAGATCGAGTCATACACTAAGAACTTAACTTGTTGCATGCACACAGAAGAGAAACCCAGAAAGAACAAAATAAAAAAATTCCTTAATTAGCACCAAAAACTATTTTGAACACTATTGATTGCCAATTCCCGGCAACAACGCCAAAATTTGATGAGCGCAAAACACTACACGAAATTGATATTCGCTAATCAAAGATAGTGTAGTATACTATCGTCTCCACGAGGATTGGATTTAAACAATGTTCAAGTAACTCCTAGTTTAATTGCTATTCAGGAGGATCAACACTTGAGTGAAATGATTATGAACTAAGTTTAGCTACTAAAATAAGTCAATTGACATTTGACAGCAAGGAATTAGAGATTCGCATAGTAGTTTCTTAGAAATATGAGGAATAAGGGTTTGACAGGATAGGTGCAATGTAGTTATTTGGGATGTAACTCTAGTTTAATTCACTCTAATGTTCTAATGATTCTCACGAATTCACTCGGTGATTAGTTAAGACTCCTCTCTTGATTAAATCTTAACTCTACGAGATGAACTAATATAAGCACTGTGAAGCATGCAAGCACGCGTTAATGGATTGGTCCTTAGAAAAACGTCTCTCAAATATTCTCCTCACTTGATTTAATAAACAATTCAACAAGTTCTTTCGATTACTTAAGAGAATCAATGAATTAAATCAAACAAAATAATGCACAGATAATCACTAAGATATTCCTTTTTCGATTAAATAACCTAACGAATAAAGTTGCAATAATTCAAAACTCCATAAACGAGTTCAAGCAAGAACTAAAGTTAAAATCCACAAATATTTATCAAAAATCATATCCGACAAACCCTAAGGTAAACTGCTCCATAATCATGCAGGAAGTCATCAAAAATATAATTGAAGAAATAAAGAAGCATCAATCTAATGTTATAATCCAAACTCTCGTATTGAATTGATGAGAAAGATGATGAAATCCTGAGGTTTGTAGCTTCCAATGCTCTCCCAAAGCTTCCAAGGTCAACAGTCCCCTCAAAAATATCTTTTTGGTGTACTTATACCATATAGAAGTGGGTCCATGCGAAATTACCTTTTCCTAGCCAAAACAGGACAAATACTCTTGAGAAAATTATACATGCGTGTCGTGCCTTGCGCGCCCCATGCGGGGCACTTGTGGGGAAGTTCAGAGAGCAAGTTTTGACAAACAACAACAAAATGTAGTGCCGCGCCGCCCCATACGTCGCGCCAGTGCAAGTTTTCCAGAGTGTTTCTGTTTTGTCGATTTTTGATATCCAGACTCGGCTCCCGACTCCCAAACGCGATCCTGGTTTAATCACTTGGATTTTTATTCAGACTTCAAGGTTCCAATTAGTCAATTTAGCTCCCGAATATTTTTTTAACTCGAAATCACTTCCTACAACAAACACATAATAAGTGCAATATACTGACATTTAAGTTCAAACACAAGTAAAATGCAGTAATTGAAATGCAAATTATGACTAAAACACGTGATTCTAGCCTACCAATAGCTAGGTCCAGTGCTCCCAGGGAAGTATAGGCTAATTATCATTTATGTTAAAAAATCTTTGCCCTATTTTCAGTCACATGTCTAACTTGGAGCCGAGTCCAAATACTTTGAGCGGTTTCAGAGTACTGTACACTTTCTGCTATTAAGGGGAAAGGTAACTAGTCAGCCAGGAAATTACCATATTATTGCACATATCCCATATTTTCTTTTGAGGTCCATTGGTACTTGTCCTAGTGCATGTACCATCAACAAAGTCTATCTTATTCTTTGCGGACGAGACAACTATCATCTTCCTCTTCTACAAAGGCACTCCCCGAAGAGGGAACAGGAACTAAAGAGATCGGGGGAATATCAGAGGAATGGACAAACAAAGGAAGAAGAATCGGGGGAAAAGGTATCAGGTGTTCCTATTGCAAAGCTAAACTAATACACAACTAGTGATATCATAAAATATTATAACAAAAGGAAAACGAACTCTGCTCAAACAAGTTTAGAAAGAGAGGAACGAGTTTACCAACTTTCTTCACCACCCGAGAAGAACTTCCTTTTGAGAAGATACTATCACCCGGTCAAGGTCGAGTAGAAAATCCTAAAACCTTCACCCTGCAAATTAGGACCAAACCAATACGTCGGAAAATGACCCAAACGTTAAGATGAAAATCCACAAATTGATGGAAAACAGCAAAAATCAAACAGTCAACTCGAATCTCAAAGAACACAACGATGGACGGAAAACTTCCAAACATCAACGAAACGAATGCGGGATAAGATGTTAACATTCTAGATCGAGCAATTTAGGAAAATTTGGTTAGGCGGGTTTTCAACACGGAGAGAGGATACTTTCATATGAGAAAAACGAAATGAGAGGAAAAAGACCGATGGATCCTTCCAAATCCGGCACTGTATATTTATATAGTGGGCCTCATTGGTGTGCCCAATACAACGAAATCTTCCTCCTAACTAATACACTAACTAAAACAAGATAAAACAATGTTTACAAAGATAGCCAAAATAAATATAATGGTCCATTACATGACTAGCCACTAAGTTTGTGCTTGGCATTAGAAGCTAAATACTCCATCACGTTAACAGAAAATCTGCACATATATAATTGTAGGATTGAAAAATTGATTATCCAATGCTGATAGTAAGGAGGGTCGTATTATAGTATGCGCTTTAAATTATCAATTTAAAAGCATTATCTTCTATATTTCTTAAGAAAAATCATCTAAATCACTGTTTATCCAATTGTTTAAACTAAAAATAGGCGACCAAATTATAATATATGTACAATTCATGTATAGTATATATATAACTGCGTATAATAAGTTATAATTAATGTATACCAACTATTAAAAAAAAATGAATCATGCCGGCTACTTGTGTAAAGCTCCCTATTTTTGAAAAAATCGATTAGAGAATTAGCCTCTTATTTTTGGTCTAGCGTGGAAGTTGCGAACAATTGGGTTATGGCATGAACGCCCAGTCGTTTCTTGAAAACCAAAATAGCTCGATGTCTCACTGACTAACATCATAAATTATTCTTAGCTAGACAGTACTGCACATTTGACGCAATGTAATCTATTAAATTTCTGCTACGTACAAGAATTAGTGATTAATACATTGGATAAGCGAAAGTGCAATAACAGTGTTATCAAGAGTGGAATGATTATCCCTTTGACAGGAGAGCAAATTCAGATACACATATCTTTAATATAAATAGAAAGTACACGTTAATTTTCCCCCCCTTTTACTAAGATACGAAGTAGGAAGAGAGAACAACAACTAAGCTTATGAATTTTTAGTAATTAGTTTTAATTTTGCATTGATTGATAACCTGCACCTATTCCAAATTCAACACTAAAATTTTGTGTCAGGACAAAGATTTCCTCCACTTGGCAGATGTTCTGCCTCGAACTAGCCTGGTCTTCATATCCACAGGAGTTTGTCTTCCAATAAATCCCACATCAGTTTCTCTGTCAACCTCTCCAATTTTATCATGCTTAACTAAAGAAGGTACAATAATTTTCTTCCAACTAAAGAAGCTGCTGCCTCTTTTCTTTTCCAACAACTTCTCAATCTGTGCTTGCATTGTCATACATTGACTCTGTAGTCTAAGGACATCTTCTTTCAGCCTCTTTATCTCCATCTGCTGAATGTTCATTTCGCGCTTTGACATACACCGAGCTGGAGGCTGATCATTAATCCCCGCGTTGGGGCTTCGGGTTCCACTTATAAAGGAACCACTCCAATCAATTTGCTGCTTGTTATTGTTGAGTTTAGTTTGTTCGGATAATAATACTTGAATTACTGCTCGCACGGGCAAACGTTCGTTTTGTGCTGCATGTAGGGATGCCTCTGGCGATAGCTTTCTGCTATCAATCAATCTGCATAGAATTTTTCTTTCTTGTTTTGTCACCCCGGGATGCGCCTGTAAATGGAAATAGTTTGCATTATTAGTATGACTTAATCGGTTATAACACGTTATTACTTTATTGCTTTTAGATTATCATATCAGGCTTGAACCTACAGATAGCTCTCTGTTTTCAATACTAAATCACTTAGCTACCTAACAATGTGTAATTAGGCGCTAACAAACTTTTAACACTAATTAATCTCCGCGACTTGTCTTGTATAGTTTGAAGGAAAACATTTTCTTCCATGATTGATGACATAGGCTGAAGCTAAAAGGGAAGTTCTAAAATTAGAATTACTAAATCCAGTGAAGATTATTGCTTCATTTTTCTCCTTTACCAAAAAGAGGTATGGGACACAAGAAAAGCCAAATTTAGAATAGCAGTGGTTTCTGTTTTGTGTGGAGAAATTTCAACAATACTTGCACTTTTGTACCTTCTCTACTTGGACTTTCTGGCATTGGGAATCTCATAGCAACTCGATCGGTCATTTTCCTTTTTTACAATTAATAACCCACCTCCCACACCATGCTCTTTTGGTTGGGAATAAAAATTCTCGTGACCAATTTATACAAAATTACAAATATAGTAGTAAGTCACTATAGCTCTTGCATATACAGTTACGAAATGCACTTACCTAAGTATGAAAAGAAAATCATGACCCGACACTTTAGCCACGATTAACTTTCTACATAGCATGTCGTAGCAAGATTTCCGTGCCAACGACTAATAACAGAAATTTTCGAGATGCAGCTATAATTGAGTAACCAAAAGGCCAAAATATTCTCTATACATTCATAAGATAACGTCATGGTCTGCGTGCACATTATCCTCTCTAAACCTGATCACTTGTGGAATTACACCGAATTTTTTGTTGTTGTACCAAAAAGCCAAAATATGTCAGTCATTAAAGAATTAATGGTCATTAATTAAGTGCTAAGCTGAAGAAGATTTGGTACTTACTTTGAGATATGTGTCAATAGCTCTGTACAAGCCATCATCTGTAGCCCGAGCATGTTCAGGAAATGCACCAGCAAGAGCAATGAACTCCGACAATGTCAAGTTTGCATCAACAGCAGCTTCAGCTAAGTAATTATCCACAAGTTTTGCTACCTTAATTAAAGCTGTTCCACTTCTTACAGCTTCATCAAAATTCACGAACCTCTTAACCAACCTAAGAACAAGCTCAACATCTAGTAATGTCCCACACGTGTGACTAAAAGACGGAATCATTAGCTCTTTCAAAGTAGCCTGGTCCAGTTGCCACGATATCCTTTTCTCTAGCTCTGCCCTGTAACTCGGCTCAACCTGAACCATGTTAGCAACCCGCAGCAGCCGCAGGAGGAAATTGCAAGGGATTGAATCTTTCTCCGGCGGCAGAATTCCGACCAAAGTTTCTACAAAGAATCTCTTTTTCATCCATAATGCCGTGACACTTTCCGGCGAGTCTTCGAATTTTTTTGGGCTTAACACTTCTGAACCTGTTTAAAAAATAAACTAGATTCATCCCATGTACATTAATCTAGAATCAAATTAAGGTACATGTACTAGACTAGGTATACGTACCTTCTCCAGTAGAAAGGTCAGGAAGCCATTTAGAAGCATAGTGAGTAATAATTGAGCCAATAAGTTCAGGACGAACACCTTTGGCTTTAATGCCGGAAAGTGTTTTGACAAAGTAGTCCATGTCGAGGATACACGTGTCTTCGAACCAACATTCGGCCGAGAAATGAGTAGATTTGCCCGGAAAATTTATGGGTTCCGGCAATGTTAGCTTCTTCATTTTTAGAGTTATGTGGACAATGGAGTAATACTAGCTAGTAATTCATATAGAAGCTAGAAGAAAATTTCTGACCAGGGATTTTTTTCTTGTTTTTACGTGAGGTTATTACCTCTAGTAGATAAAAATTTGTTAGTGGTGACACCACCACATAATGTTGACAAGGTTGTTTTTATTAGTTTTTGACAAGAATACCCTTGGAGATGATGGTTTGTTTGATAGAGATTTGTGCAGAATTGTTCTTTACCGTTAGTGCCTTGAACATGGGTGACGAGTGAGAGGTAGAAAAGGAGGGATAAGAATTACTTCATCTCTTTTTTATATGAAATTCTTTCCTTTTTAGTGCGTTCTACAAAAATATACTTCCTTTGCTCTAATCATGTGGCGGAGTTTCGATTTCGAGAGTAAAACGAGTTTTTATTTGACCATAATATTTTCATACGCCTTTAAATTGTTAATTATTGTGACTTATAGTATTTTGTACGTAGTTCCAAGTATTTAAATTTTATTTCAAAAAATTTAAAGATTCTATGTTCGAATTCATGGTGACATAAATTGGGATATAGGGAATATTAATTTTTATTATTTCTGAAAAAAATTACTTTAATATTCTCATTTTAACCTTAATATATAATATACTTTTATAGTCGCATAAATATGGTAGCATGTTAAACTATAAGTACCAAAACTCTGTTGTTTCTTAAATTCCACATCCAATAAAATATGTCATGTATAATGAAACCAAGAGAGAGAGGGGTATGGTTAACGAAAAGAAATAGATATATAGGTTCATGTCATTTTCCTTTCTCATGTGAGAGTTTTATGAATTTTGTTCTCTATGCAGCAGAGAAGAAGCCATGATATGTCACCACCCAACGGAATAATTGCATTAAATTCACTTGTCTTCCTTAGCTATTCCCCACACCCTTGGCTTCTTTGTTTCTTTCTGTTTTGCTCGCTGGGAAAATGGATATGATGTGCAAAACAAAGATTATAGTGATGGGAAGAGTACTGCGCCAATAATAAGTGGGCTGCAGTTGATACTTGATAATTAATATGATGTGAGAAAACTGAGAGCGATGAGGAACGAATGGACAATGATTAAACAGTCTGCCTCATTTAGGATTATACGATAGTTCCAATCTGTATTTCGAACGAACAGTTTACTGAAATATTAGGTTTTAGTTTTTTTTGGGATTATAATTCATCAAATTTTTAAGTAGTTTTGACAAGGGAAGTTGGTTCACGTTGTTATCTTCTCACAAGTACTCTGGTTTTAGTTCTAGTTTATAAAGGGAAAGGAAGTTTCTAAGTTAGTTCACTTGATATCTGCTCAGAAATTTACCGATGTGACTAAATTTACAAGAGCAGCAGAGTAAAATTGGATGTTAATCCTGCTATACAATTTCTTGAAAAATTCTTTAATTCTGTCAGACCGTTGCTTAATCGGAACATAAAAGGGCAGCCCGATACACTAAGCTCCCACTATGCACGGGATCTGGGGAAGAGCCAGATCACAAAGGTCTATTGTACACAGCCTTACCCCTTACCCAGCATTTCTGCAAGAGACAGTTTTTACGGCTCGAACCCGTGATCTTCCTGGTCACATGGCAACAACTTTACCGATTACGCATAACATCAAGAGGCTTAATCAGAACATGCGAAGTCAAAATGAAGGCTAACCAAAAGCAAAAGTGCAAAACCAGCAATAAACGTTTCAGACTAAGAATAAACATGTAGAAGCGCTTGCACAGAATTATCCTGCTTTTCTTTCCACACATCAGTCGATGATTCTTGTCGAAGTGTTCACTACACAGCAAGTTAGCAGCAAATGGCATTTTCATATCATGAGAGCTATAAGGCTGAATGATTGGAACTACTCCAATAAGCTTACAACATCTAAGGGCAGCCAAGTCAGTGACATTCTTGTCCTTCTATTCGTATTTATTCCTATCGAGTAAGAACAAAGTCCTACAACCAAGAATTTTTTTGAAAACTTCATTGAATAGTCGAACCTGCAACCGACATGCATCTGCTATTTTGTTTTCATATTCCTCCTGCTTTGCAGGTGATATAACAGCAAAATTACACATTCCTTGGGGAGGAAGGTTCAGATGATGCACCATATGAGTCACCTCCCGTGGGATTTAGTGACGACGAGTCACTTGTAAGAGAACCATTTCCACTTTCATCTTGTGACACGACAGGGATCTTCACTGCTACTCTCTCCATTTCCTTCTCGAGCTCTTCCTCACGACGCAATGCAGTGAATTGGCTGTCTAAAGACTTGGCTGCTCCCAACCATCCAAGTACAATTACTAGTAGCACGCCTCCAAGGTAGGGAGTTGAGTTGGCAAGCGAACCAAAAGTCAAAATCATGAATTGTTGTATCAAGGCTCCTCCAGATTTTCCCAGTGGATTGCAGACAACATCAATTGCTGCCTTCCCTTTAACCTGTTATAAGAAAAATGTTTGAGCTTAATTTTCAGGAAACAACTGGCTGCCAAATAACATCACGATTTTCCAGTTATAAAAGTCCGGACAGAGGTATTTGTCAGTCACAAATACCATCATAAATATATGCGCTCATCAAACATCTAAAGGCTACATATATAAAAGTGTAAGCCCAGTGCACGAAGCATCCCGCATCCACGCAGGGTGCAGGGACGGGCCGCACCTTAAGGGGTGTGATGTAGGCAGCCTACCCTGACGCAAGATTCAGTGGTTGATTCCACGGCTCAAACCCGTGACTTATAGATCACATGGAGACAACTTTAACGTGGCTCCAAGGCACCCCTTCTTAAAGGCTATAGATATATACATGTTTAATGCATTTGATTTCTAGATGAAGGCACAAATATTACAGCACCACCGGACATCGAGTCACTACAATTTTAGACACAGTAAATAGTATATACCTTGGTGTCCTCATCCAGAGGAATATAGGCCATTTCTTTGCAAGGATCAAACAAACTGTACTTTGCACTCTTACTGAAAATGTTCTGCATAGCACCCACATAGACAGCCGCTAGAAGTGGAGTGATCCCGAACTTGGCAAGAGCAGGGGCAAGGGGATCACCAAACAAAATCAGGGAGAAGAATCCAACACCAGTAAGAAGCAAGACCGTGGGCGTTATCTTAGCTGCTGTTCCCCAACCATATTTGTCAAAGATCCACTGGCTTAACAACATCATCGTGAAAGTTGCTATCCCAGTAGCAGTAGAGAAGTCGCCCATGAAAGAAGAGTATTCATTTGGGCTTGGGAACTGCAGATTGAGTAAAGGACAGAGTGTGAAAAAGATGCTGCATGTTAAAATGAGAAACAAACTGGAGCCCACACAAAGCATCCCACCTAGTTACAATTTACCTGAGCTTTGAGCTTCGATTTCCATGTAACCTCAACAAGGTTGATACTTATGCCGTATGCTACGACTAATGTTGCAAGATCCCTGATATACTTTGAAGAGACCAAAAATTTCAAGCTCTCCATCGTGGTCATGTTAGGCTTCTCCTGCAAAAATACATTTTATTTAGAAAATGTTAATACCATAAGCGTGATCCTTCAATGTGAAAGTGATTTTGAATAATTTAATCTGAGAGGTAGAACTTTATTAGATTATCAATGAACCGTGATCAAGAAAAGAAAGAGGTCAAGCATCTCTCTCTGGAACTAACTGATAGATGGGGTGCAAAAATTATAGGTCCTTTTGCTGACTACTATTTTCTTTTGCGTATTGTAGGCACTTGAAGGAAATTAATAGCAAATTGCGGGTTACCTTCTTCTTCTTGCTACGGTTCGGTAGAGCAACGTTGTGATTCACCCACCAGTAAATGCCACAGATCGCAAGCCCCATCAGCACTACAATGCTCATCATTGCTTTCAAAGAGACGGCCCAACCATCAACTCCAGGACCCAACGATTTTCTAAGATTAGAGAAGTACTTCACTGTACGACCAGAGAAAATAAGAGCAACATTTGCTCCAAGTCCAAATAATGGATAGAATCTTTTAGCCTCATCAACTGTTGTAATCTGCAAAAATAAAAGCATCCCAAAATATTCAGTGGCAGCACAAAAATAGCTATTTTCCCCAAATAAAGCTCAAGGCACTGATAATCAAGATGCGCGGATGATTTCACCAGTTGATAACTGGCCTTTCAAACAGATGGAAACAGAAAGAGCAGGTGATAAAACTGAAACCTCAGCGAATTTTTATAACTGGTAACAACAAAAAAGACAGAACTTAGACAAGATGTAAACAATGACAAAAAAGTGCAGCCGAGACATTAGCAATTTATGAGCAGAATTGCAACATAACTGGACCAGTCACCAGCCTTAAAGCTAGATAAACCGCAAACTCCATAGTAAACAAATCTTAAACCAGTAAATACTATCATAACCTTGAACCCTTCCTAACCCCACTCCTGGAGCCAACACCCATTGCCAAAAGAGAATAATGAAGAAAAAATGGTGTACCATCCAATCCCTAACATTAACCTGTTCCCGGCATATCAGATCAAAGAGAATTCATAAAAGTGCAGCAGTTTCAGGAACTCATTGGATAAACAAAGAGGTGAAAAGTCCAAATACTATTTTCCACTGCTTAAATAAATATAAGAATCTAAGATCATATAACTTTGGAAATGATTACTAATGCACAAATGAAGTGTGATAAAGATGAGACTGTATAAAATGAATATTCATCAAATTGACAATTTTCTGATTTGTTCTTCCGTCGATGGGGCCTTGAAACAAAATGAAAAAGCGGAAAAATGATTCATTCCCCTTTCTAATAGGAGTAGGATCTTTGGTTGATCTGCCCTTTCCCCTCCTTTCTTCGTAGATTATTAGTCCCTGGACACCTATACCAAAAGCTCAGTGTGCAATTTGCATGAAATCTATTTACTATCCTAGACTAAAAAAGACAGTAGGAGTCTCAAAATTCAGGCAAACAGCATATAAATGGAATATACCAAGTTATGACACCCAAACTGGAATAGTAATTAATTCTAAAAAGGATCCATGAAAGGATGAGGATGAACATATATTTACCTGATTAGCAAACCCCCAAAAAAGAACTGAAACCACCACACTTCCCCAAAGTTCAGCCATGACATAGAACAAACAGAAACTCCAGATCCTCAATATAGCAATTGGTCCAAGAAACCTTGGACCCAGAATGTTCAAAAGTTGATCAGCAAGAGCTGTGGGGTGGAAGTAATTGCTAAGAGGATACAAAACAAACCCAAATGCCCCAAAGAAAGCAATAAAGGGAAGGATCACAGTATAGAAAAGAGCCTGTTTTGACAACACATTAGCCAACTTTGTGTACAAAAGCATGAAGCCAACAGCCATAGGCAAATTCACCCATGTTTTCAAGAAAGGTATAATCTCAGCACTTGACCCTTTAGCTGTTACAACCAAAACATCCTTAGTATCTCTCAAGATTGTGTAATTAAACAAAATACAAAAGAACATAAGCCCAAGTGGAATAATTTTCTTGAGTGTCACAAGCTCAATTCCCATGAATTTAGGTGACTCATTTTCTCCCAAAAGTGGTACCCCATCAGCTGCAGCAGCAGCCTCTGCTTTACAAACTGGAAAAAATCTGTTCTTTTGACTAATCAATTGTGGCCTTTTAGCAAAGCCTTGAAATTTCTGGAAACCATCAGAAGATAAAGATAGAGATAATCCTTCAAGGGGTTTAGCGTTAACAGAATTAACAGAATTGAATCTGTACCTTAAACCACCTTGAGGTAAAGGGTAAAATGCTCTGGTTTTGGGTTTTGAAGGAAGAGAAAGAAGCCCTTTTGTTTGTAGAATAGCTTCCATTTTTGTTAGACAAACACTCTCTTTCTCTCTATATCTCTACAAGTCCAAGAAATAATTTAAATATTTGATCTTTTAACAGGTTAATAACAAGAAAAAGAGAGATAAGGTTGGCGAAGAAGAAGATTGTGATATTGGGAGAAAGGTTCCGAGGAAGAGATACAAAAATCTACTGTATATAAATATGGCACTCAAGAACCAAAACCCTTGAATGACACTGAAAAAAGACAACCAAAAAATAGAATAAGCAAAAAAATAACAATATTAGTTGATATTGGTACTAATTTTGGGACAGGACAATAAAATTATACATTTACCCTTTTTCTCCCAATTTTTTTAAAAAAGAAATATAAGGTAAAATTTGAGAATAAGGTTAAACCAAATATTCGTTTTTAACTTTTATTTTTAATTTTAACCTCATAAAACGGCAAATCTCTTTGTTATCCCACAGCTAAATAAAAATAATACCATAATTAGAGTATAAATAATTTGAGAATCACTAATACTAGAACCACTAATTTCGGTTACGTAAATCTATTTCTTTTTTGGTTCATGCCAAAAAGAATGACTTTTTTTTAAATTTGTAAATAATTTTACTTAAATTTACAATGCTATCCTTAATGATAAGGTTTTATAACCATACAAATACTGTATGTCCTTTTTGAATTGTTTCTCACCACAAATTCCAAAAGTCGTTCATTTTTTCATTAGAACGAAATAAGTGATCTCACAATTTTTCCCATAATTATAATTCATTATCTCTCAAACTAAACCACCCTTAAAAAAATATTTGAAGGTGGGTACATTATGTGTCAATCATGCACACTTTTACAAAGTGCATTCAAGAGTTATTCAACTTGCAATTAGCCAATTAATATTAAAAATTACTCTAGTTCTTATAATATTAATACAGCGGATTAAAATTAAACTTGGTTGTGCCGGGGGTTGGGGAGGGCGCGTGGGGCTGGAAAAAAAAGAAAGAAGGATCTTCAAAAGATTTAGAGCCCGTTTCGATTAAATACTTATTTTTTAAATTAAAATGGTAAAAAGAAGCCCGTCCAAACGGGTTCTTAAAAGGGAATCCATTAATCGAAGTGAAGAGAATCACGTCAAGATAAACTATCTGCTCTTCCAAATTTACCCCCTCAAGTTTCGCAAATATCAAAATGGGCCTTTCACAGATATTTTCCTCACAGGGACGGTGCGCTTTTTGTACACAGCAATCCAGGTTGGGAAGCAAAAATGTCCCATTCGCAATTGTTAGGTGAAGACGAAACAAATCCGTTTTTGTCTTTTTAATTTCCATTTTTCTGGTCACAACCCAACCCTTCTAAACTTACTCATTGGGGCCAACACTGAAACCTCCAACTTTCCGTTAAATATTTTTGTTTTTTTTGCTCCCTAGCTAAACCCTGAGAGGATCAATAGCAGATGTCTACACCTTTTTTTCCATTTAATTACCCAAATTCTCAATTTATGATCGAAAATGGAACAATTTTACACTAACTTTCTTTCTATTGTACCATTTCCAGCATTTATTTTTGTTTAAATTACTTTTCTCATACGATAAAAAAAGGCGTATAATCCTTTCCTTGGTCCAATGGTTTACAAGTCAAATCGGCTCACCAATGAATTTGTCAGTCATCAATGATAGAAGAGATTAAACAGGTCGAGCTAACTGTATTGGTCGAACAGTCTGCTAGTTATGGAGTTTGAATTAACCGAGAAAGAAGCATTATTATCAGGTTGGCGATTCCGACAGACCAGGCATTAATCACACCCTAAACTGTTATTCTAATTAGATTCATAGAATATTCAAAATTTTCAATTTCGGACTCTTCTTGCTGTCGAAAAATCAAAACCAAACCAAGCTTTGCGGCTCATTGTCTTGTCATGGTTCTTCTAGAAATAAAATTTATTCACATCAAGTACTCATATCAAATTATAATAATTTACTATTAAGATGAGAATGTGTATTAATTAACACTGATTTAAGAATAACCATGATTGTGAAAACATGTTGTGTACGGTTAAAACCGGGCCCACCCGATTTTGCTCATTGTTCGAGACCAGGAGGATGGATCGAGGATCGGGCCCATATTGTATTAGAGCGAAAGATGAGGATAAGGTACTGAGCTGGAGATTAAAAGTATCAGTTAAGATCGAGACCAATGATGATCGAAACCAAACGGGATAGACATCAAGCGAGACCAAAGATAGCATAATAACGGAAAGCCGAGATATCCGTGGTCGGTCGAAGATCATGGCGAAAATCTCGGAACAGATCAAATCAAGGACGATTATTTAGCCAATCATGTGATTTTCTTCTGTAACTAGAATTGTACCATAAGTGAAATTTCTCTACTATATAAAGAGGGGTTCTATTCATTTGTAAACCATCGTATTCTTGCATATCAGAGCAATACAATAGTATTTATCTCTGTTATTCTCTTGTTCATCAGTTTATTTCATACTTCATAACTTTATTATCAACCAATTCGAGGGAGATCTAGCTCGAGGGCTACATTGCATTTCATTACTGGTTTGCTTTACTTTATTGTTAATTTCTATTATTAAACATCGCATTCATCGATTGGTACTAGGTGAAATCACGTGTCCTTAAAACCACTTATAAGTTTAATTGTTATCCCATTTAAGGGTAAACAGTTTGGCGCCTACCGTGGGGCTAAGGATAATAGTGATTGCCTGGAATTAATTCTCATAACACACACTACTTTATGCGTGTTCTTGTAAGTGTTTTTGATTTCATGATCAGAATTTCGAACTCACAAGCAGCACACATACACGCCGACAACGACCTTGATTTTCACGGAGAAAACAACAATATAGCCGTCCCGGGGATCGAAGTGCCTCAGGATAGCCTCGAGGGAATTCCGATTGCAAATCTCGTCGACGTCAGTTCCCATGTCGCCTAAATGCAAATCTGGGTGTCGATCCCCATAATAGAGTCCGTAGGGAAGTTCAATCAGAGGTACGCAGGGCGTCGAAGACGGCGGAGTCAGCCTTCAACTGATATTTGAAATGTTGTAGGCTCAACAAGCTGCTATAGCGTAACTACAAAATCAGAACCGCGCACCGAGTGGGGCCGAACCAGAACCCTCACTAGAAGTTGTTCATAGAGCCGAACCAATACCAGAGAGGCCAAATGAGAATGAATCGGGGACTGACCCTGCCATTATGAAGATGCTCGAAGAGCTCGCAAAGCGAATTGAATCAGGGGAGAAAAAGATTGAAGAAAACGACAAAAAGGTAGAAACATAGAACTCCCGAATTGACCAAATACAGGGGGCACCACATATTCTGAAGGGTTTGGATTTGAAGAAGTTCGTGCAGAAGCCTTTTCCCCCGAGTGCGGCTCCTAATCCCATCCCAAAGAAAATCTGCATGACAGAAATTCCCAAGTATAATGGGACCATCGACCCTAATGAGCATGTCACTTCATATGCATGCGCAATAAAGGGGAATGATTTAGAAGATGACGAGATTGAGTCCGTTCTGCTAAAGAAGTTTGGAGAAACTTTATTGAAGAGGCGATGATATGGTACCATGATTTGCCGCCCAATTCCATTGATTCCTTCGCCATGCTTGCAGATTCCTTCGTCAAAGCACACGCCGGGGCAATACAGGTCAAGACTAGGAAGTAGGACCTCTTCAAAGTGAAGCAGAAGGACAACTAAATGTTAAGGGAATTTGCTTCTTGGTTCCATATGGAACGCATGGACCTACCCCTGGTCGCGGATGATTGGGTTGTCCAAGCTTTTACTCAAGGTTTCAACTTACGAAGTTCGGTGGCCTCACGACAGCTAAAGCAGAATTTAATTGAGTTTCCAATTGTGACCTGGGGCGATGTGCATAATCGTTACCAGTCAAAAATCAGAGTCCAGGATGATCAATTGGGAACTCCTTCCAGTTTCGTTTATCTAAACAGGCCCGTCGGTAGAACTAAAAGGGATATCGACAGAGAACCTCGATTGAACAGAGATCGGTATCAACCATATGGCGGAGATCGTAGGAACAACGGCCATGTACACAATCCCTTTCGAAGTGATCAAAGGAACGATCGAGGACAGAGCTCTCGTAGGCTCATGGGAAAGAGTGGTTTTGATAAACATGTCGAGCCCACAGAAGCACCATGACTATCAGAATACAACTTCAGCATCAATGTATCAGCTATTGTATCGGCCATTGGGCGGATCAAAAATACCAGATAGCCTCGACCTCTACAGACCGATCCGTCCTAGAGGAACCCAAAACAGATATGCAAATACCATGGTACCCATGGTCACAGAACGTAGGACTGCAGACAACTAAGGGAGGAGATAGCAATGAAGACCACCTTCGAGAATTCTTGAGCCACCGAGCTAAGAACCACTTTAGAGACATGGATGCAAAAAGGAAGAGAGAGTAGGAAGAATCACAGCACGTGATTCACATGATCGGTGGCGAGGTCGATATTCCACAGGGACCCGTGTTCAAGCGTACCAAGGTGTTGATCACCAGGAAAAAGCGAGCTCGAGACTATGTACTAGAAGGGACCTTGTCTTTCAATGACGAGGAAGCATAAGGAACCCACAACCCCACAACGATGCACTGGTAATATCCATTCTTATGAATAAAATTCAGGTTAAGCGTGTTTTGATTGATCAGGGAAGTTCGATCAACATTATTCGATCGAGGGTCGTGGAGCAACTCGTCCTACAGGATCGGATTGTGCCCGCAGCTGGGGTTCTTAATGGCTTCAACATGGCAAGTGAAACTACAAAAGGTGAAATCATCTTGCTAGTAAACGTAGCCGGGACCGTTCAAGAAACAAAGTTTCATGTGACCCTGGATTCATAACGCCCTGCTCGGACGACCCTGGATTCATAACATTAGGGCGGTCCCTTCAACCCTTCACCAAGTTCTAAAATTCCCCACACCAGAGGGAGTAAACACAATGTATGGGGAACAATATTGTGATGACCCAAAAGATCATCCCGTATAATTTTAACTAAATCTGTGTTTCGAGACCCTGAAAACCACCATTTATCTCACCTCGATATGCGTGCATATCCCGAACGCGTAGCTGAAAAGCCTTTATGTGGAAAATTGATAAAATGTGGAATTTATGATAATTATTTGAATAAAATTGACTTTGGTCAACATTTTGGTAAACGGACCCGGACCCGTGATTCGACGGTCTCGGAGGGTCCGTAGGAAAATATGGGACTTGGGCGTATGCCCGGAATCGAATTCCGAGGTCCCAAGTCCGAGAAACGAATTTTTAAAGAAAATTATTTTCTGAAAAATATAAATGTTTTTGAAAATGAGAATTTATGTGAAACCTGTGTTATCGGGCCCGTATTATGGTTCCGGAGTCCGGAACATGTTTAATATATTTATTATGTGTTATCTGTGAAATTTGGTAAGAAACGGACTCAGTTTGAGGTAATTCAGACTAAAATTGGAAAATTCGAAGTTAATGAAGTTTTGAGAACTTCCATAGATTTTGAGGTTTAATGTGATGTTTTTATGATGTTATTTTGGTGTTTTGATTACTCGAATAAGTCCGTGGGATGTTTTTGAGGTTGTGTGTATACCCGGTTTTGAGCCCCGACGGCTCGGGGAGGGGGGGGGCGGCAGGTAGGAACTACTGTGCGAACGCATGGGCTGGGGTGCGAACGCACAGGGGTAGGGGGACCTGGGGAAGGCTGAGGGAAATTGCATTGTGCGAACGCGGCCCCTCAACCGCGAACGCACAGGCCTGAACATTTAAACCTCTGCGAACGCGGAGAGTTAATTTACCCAGCTATTTTTAAAAGCCTAAAACAGAATTCATACAGGATTTCACCCAAAATTCATAACCCTCTTCTTCTCCAAACCCCATAGACGATTTTGAAGCAATTCTTCCACCATAACCACTTAGGTAAGTGATTCTTTAACTTGTTTCTTTCCATTTTTCTTAATCACCCACTAGATTTTAGGCCTAAAACATGAAATTAAAGGTAGAAATTGGGATTTTGGGTAGAGTTAGGGCTTTTTGAATATTTGGGAATTTGACCTCGTTTTGGGGTCGGATTTCAAAACAAATTATATATTCGGGCTCGTGGGGGAATGGGTGATCGGATTTTGGTCCGAACCTCGTGTTTTGACCAAGAGGACCCGGGGTCAAATTTTGAAAACTGTGGAAGAATGTTGGGAAATCTATAATTAGGCTTTGGAATTGGATTGTTGAGTAATTATTGGTATTATTGAGTCGATTATGTTTAGATACTATCGTTTCGGAGTCGAGTTCGAGAGGAAAAGCGGTGCTAGAGGCTTGATTTGCATTCTTGGAGCCGAGGTAAGTGTTTGGCCTAACCTTAGCTTGAGGGAATAGGTCTAGAGTCTTATTTTCTATGTGTTAATCCATGTCCAACGTATAGGTGAGATGACAGGTACCTATATGTTGTGGTCTAGCATGCCCGTGAGTCGAACTTGATGATTTATATTGTGTTCTTTGATATTCTCTGTGTAATGAATTAATTGTCATCCTGGAAGTGATACATTGGGGGTATTTCAT
The DNA here is from genome assembly GCA_005239495.1 of Nicotiana undulata. NCBI lineage: Eukaryota > Viridiplantae > Streptophyta > Magnoliopsida > Solanales > Solanaceae > Nicotiana > Nicotiana undulata. The sequence goes on along the minus strand of ML266299.1, from coordinate 44,070 downwards.
GATGTAGATTGTTATTGATTACTCGTCCGGTTGAGGTTCATTTTTTAAAATTATACCTCTGAGTGAGATTGGTTATAGATGAGTCCCTTGCCGGGACGGTAGAATACTTGTTGATTATATCTGTACATTTGAGGTTTCTTATTTGTTGCATTTCTTGTCAATTATTGCTTTTTACATATGTTATGCACGAGAGGACATTCCGTCCCGAGTGATTGTGAGGTTATGCACGAGGGGACATTTCATGCCGAGTGATTATTTATTTATTTATGCACAAGGGGTTCCGTGCCGAATTATTATTATTTATGCACGAGGGGACATTTTGTGCTGAGCGGTTGTGAGGTTATAGCACGAGGGGACATGCCGTGCCGTTTATGTTATTTATCTGTTCAGAGTTGTTATTTATTGCAGTTATTCATACATTTCAGTTGTTCACTTGTTATGTTATTTCAGTAAGTCGTTGCCCCTTTTTCCCAGCATGTTAACCCCGCTTTTGTGTTTAACTATTTATTTCTTGTCATTGCTTCCTCATTATATTATTGAACATCACAGGTATTTCGTTATTTGTCATGTCCTAGACTCGTCACTACTTCCCCGAGGTTAGGCTCGACACTTACTTAGTACATGGGGTCGGTTGTACTGATGCTACACCTGCACTTCTTTATGTTGTGCATATTACAACGCCGGACCTAGTGGACCTTGACCGAGGGAGTATCCTTCAGTCCACGACGACACCGAGGTAGTCCTGCAGGCATCCGCAGGCCTTGGCGTCACCATCTATTTCTTTGCTTCTGTCTTATCTTGTACTTCTAGACAGCTACACTTCTTTATTTCAGACTCATATTTTTAGCAGTCGTATCTTGTCTTATCTTGTACTTCTAGACAGTTATGGGGTTTTATGTACGGAATTTCGTAACATTTATTATATTAAGTTGATGGATTCCTAGCTTCTGCATTCTTATTTATTTATTCATGTTTATTGTTGCTCTTTTAAATATCGTAAATAAAGAAAATAGTAAATTTAACCAAAAACGTTGGCTTGTCTAGCGGGTTCAACGTTAGACGTCATCACGGCGTGAAGGTGGGATCTCGGATCGTGACAAGTTGGTATCAGAGCACTAGGTTTCTTAGGTCTCACAATTCATGGACAAACTTGGTAGAGTCTGAGGGATCGGTACCAAGACGTCTATACTTATCCCCCAGAGGCTGCAAAGTTAGGAATAACTTCACTTTTTCTTCTTCTCTGTCGTGCGATTTGAATTCTAAATGCTGATTGAGTTTCTATTCTATTCTCTCACAGATAGCGAGAACGTGTGCTTCCCCATCTACTGATCAGCAACCCGATCCTCCTGTTGCAGCTCCTACGAGGGGCCGAGGACGAGGCTGAGGCCGTGCTAGAGGCTGAGGCAGGGGCAGGGGCAGGGCTCAGCCCGGAGCAGCAACCCCAGTAGAGGACCCACATGTAGACTTTGCCGGTGAGGTTCCTGCTCAGACGGTTCCAGTTGGACCAGCTCAGGTCCCAGAGGGGTTCATTGCCACCCCAGTTCTTCAGGACGCTCTTGTCCGCTTAGTGGGACTTATGGAGAGCGTGGCTCAGGACGATCTTCTTCCTAATGCACCGGTCGTCTCTCAGGCTGGGGGAGGGCCCCAGACTCCTGCTACTCGCACACCAGAGCAGCTAGCCCCTCAGTTCTAGACTCCGACACCTCAGACAGTCGGAGTAGCTCATTAGGGTATTGTAGCACCGGCAGTTGAGGGAGCAACTATGTCAGCAGATGCCCTATGGAGATCAGATCGGTTCACCAAGTTATTCCCCATTACTTTTACTGGTGCACCATCAGAGGATCCCCAAGATTACTTGGACAGTTGTTATGAGGTTCTTCGGAACATGCGCTAAGGGTCCTTTTTATATGTTCTGCCCAGGGATTTCCGCACATGCGACTAAATTCTCGCACCTGCGGTCCCAGGTGTGCACCTGCGAGAATCACTTAAATGCCAAAATTCCGCACCTACGATCAAAGTACCGCACCTGCGACTCCGCAGATGCGGCCCAATCTCCGTATCTGCGGTTCTTCACCAGGCCACCCATTTTCCGCATCTGCGACCATTTGTCCGCTTCTGCGGGCTCGCACCTGCGCCCCCCTCTAACCGCAGGTGTGGTTACACCAAAACCAGCAACTTCAGTTGCAAATTTCCAACTTTCAACTCCCCGATGGCTATCCGAAATCGTCCCGAGCCCCCAACCAAAAATACAAACAAGTCATAAATGATCACCCGGACTTCGTCGCACCCTCGGAACACCCAAAATAACATCAAAACACCAAATTCACCCCGGATTCAAGCCTATGATCCCTAGAAACTTCTAAATTTCGCCAAAGATGTCGAAACCATCCAAAACACGTCCGATTGACTTAAAAATTTGCACACACATCCAAAATGACCCTACGAACCTGTCCCAACTTCCGGAATTCCATTCCAACCCCGATAGCTAATTTTTCACTGCCGACTGGAAATAGCCAAAAACTAAATTTCCTTAATTCAAGCCTAATTCTATCTCGGACCTCAAAATCACATTCCGAACACACTCCTAAGTCCCAAATCACCTAACGAAGCTATACGAGTTATAAAATTCACATTCCAAGGTCAGTTACTTATAAGTCAACTCCTGGACTTTTCCAACTATTGAACTCATTTAAGAGATTAGTGTCTCAATTCTCACCACGACCACTCCAAACCCGAACCAACCGACCCAACACATCATAATTAGATTAAATAACATGTGACAAAGCTGAAACAGGGGAAACAGAGAAATTTCACGAAATGACCGGCCGGGTCGTTACAAAAGAAAAATACCGGCTAAAGAATTTTTTAAATGTTAGATAGCCGACTAAAATGAATTTTGAATTAAGTATAATATTTTCAATTACATTGTTATAAAAATAATTATTATTGAAAAATAAAGTTTTAGAAACTGAAAATTTAAAATAGAAATATTTTTTAGAAAATATCATCACACCAAATAAGAGTTCAAACAGTAGTAAAAGATTCAAGTCGTATCCAAGAGTCCTTCATAGTCTAAACCTTTGATTGTTTTGCCATAAATATGAGTTATTATTTTTCTTCATGACTATTTTTTGGATCTAATGACACCAGGAATGGTACTAAAAAGAAAAATAGGAGATTTGAGAAATATTTAGTCATTTTCACGTAGTGTTTCTTAATTAATATCCAATGATTATCTATATTTATCGAGAAAGTTTTAAGATTATTTATATGATCCAAAAATCTTCAATATAGTTAGTGTCTGCATGCGCGCATGCGCGCGGATACTAATACTAGTGCATCCTAAAACAATTTTCTTTTGCTAGACTCAATTATAACTAAAGTAAATTTAGTTTGAAGAAAGTTGTGACCCATATTGCCAAATTTATGTTAATTTCTATATAACTTGATCACCCTCGTTATAGTGTAGTAAGATCAATACGTAACACAATCCACATTTATTCTTAGAATGTAAATGTCTTTGTCTGTGAGTTCTGTCTCCTGTAGTGAACAAAAGGAAGAAAGAAAGAAAGAAAAAAGGCAAAATATAAAACTGATTGTATGAAAATTAATTCTATTCGCTAGTAACTAAAATGTTACATTAATTACGCCGTAAATTTTGCCAAAAGTAATACTCCCTCCGTTCTACAATAAGTGACTTTATCTTTTTATTTTAGTTTATTTTTATTTATATATTTAGGAAAAAAATTAATTTATTTTTACAAAATTACCTTATATACCTATCCCTAAAACGATTTTATTCCTTACATTAAGTTATACTGCAACATTTAATTAAAGATAGTTTAGTAACACTCAGTGCTTTAAAAGACATTTTCTGGGCGAGGCGCACCAAAAACGCCACGGGCGATGATGTGGGGCGAAAGTCTCAAAACGTGTACGCCCAACAGTGAGGCGTAAGCCCAGAGTTTTTTTCAAATTAAAACAAAATATGTTGAACAAGTCCTCATATAATACCCAAATTCTCAAAATTCAGCTTGGTATTTACTTAAAATTTTATAAAAAGAACTTAAATGTATTACATTTAAAAGTCAAGACCTTTTTTTACTGATTGAAGCCCCAATCCGTGGTCTTTCCGAATTCTTTATCTTGTTCGCTAGTCTGCTAATATCTCCCAAAAGTAACAAATATTCATTTTTTTTACAAATAGAAAGAGAACTCCATTCTTTTTCATAGCAACAAGTTTAAAGTTCAAACTGCAGGTTAGTCATCCTTTTTGTTCCTCCATATAGAAAGCTTTATTCTTTTCGACTCAAGTTACTTGAGTTTCTAAGTAGCGTATAATAGAGTATTTTGACTAGTTTTTTGTAGGAACGAATCACATGTGTGTGTGTGTGTGTGTATATATATATATATATATATATATATATATATATTAAATACTCGTTACGCCTCGCTGAGGCATATGTAAAACGCTTTGCCTTACGTCCACGCCTTTTAAAACACTGGTCACATTAACTATTTTTGTCTTGAATTTGATATTTACTTAATAGGTGTGCCCAACCCCGGGATGAGGCGGGGTTGGATAAGGTTTACCATAGATGGCTTGCGGATTTTATTGAGCTCTCGGATGGTAGTTTCTAGCTAATATCATTGCATGCCATTTATTTTATGATTTTCATGCTTAGGTTATTATTTTTACGATTTCTGTTGGAGTTACTAATGAATTGTCTTTTTTTTCTTGTCTTTATTTTCTTGTGCCGGTGGTCGATTGGAAACAGTTTCTCTGCCCTACCGAGATAGGGTAAGGTCTGCGTACGCATTACCCTTCCTAGGCCCCATTTTATGGGACTTTATTGGGTGGTTTTGGTTGTTGTTGTAGGTGTGCTCAAGACATATTGGTCAGTTATTGTGGACATGTTAGAGTAATAAAAGTTTGAAAAAACGCCACCAGCAAACTAGTTTTGCTAGAATAGAAAAGGCACGTGGAGAGCAAGGCAAGGGCCAAGGAGGCAGGGGTGGCTGGGAAGCGTCGACGTAAGTACGTAACAGAGGAGTTGGGAACTTAAATATTGGGAATTTGGACTGGAAGAAAAAAATAAGGGTAAAAAAAAAAAACCAAACTATATATAGCATCCAAGTACTGGGCGCTATACATTAACACCGTTAATGGATAACGCCCAGTACTTGGGTGCTATATGTAAAAGCTGCCATGTCAGGTATAGCGCCCAAATACCCAGCGCTATACTATTCAATAATTCAAAAGTGTATAGCGCCCACTGTTTGGGCGCTATATATAAAAAATAATACGGGATAGCCATTTTCTATATAAAGAGGTTACAATTTCAGTGTATTTCATTCAAAAAAAATTCAAAGTCTTGATCAAACGTTTATTGTTATTAAATTCTCCAGCATTTTTTTATTATGTCTGAAGAGCGTAGAATGAGAGTTTCATTATATTGGGGGGGTGATGTTGTGACGGAGAATAACTCTGTGGGCTACAGTTTACCTGCTCAATGTCATGTTAAATTGCCACTTACAATGGAGTACGATAAATTAATATCGTTGTTATGCAAAAAAATGAGTGTGAGGAAACGTTCAGTGATACTTAAAGTAACCGGAAGATATCCGTATTCCGTCACTCCGCAAGGGGTTGCTTTTTACTCGGAGTTTAACATCGACGATGATGAAACTTTGAGTGATTTTTTGAGGACTCCGGATGAATGCCGGGAATTTCTTGTAATCACAATATTGGAGATGTACGTGAAGGTCGAAGACGCTCCAAAAAACGAGGTTGTGCGTAGTAGAGATACCCCCCAGTCATCAGGTGGTTATTCTGAAGCAATTTTTGCCGGACAGGTTCCGAATGGAAGACTTTTCCTTGATTTAAACATATCACCGCCGGCGAATGAGCAGGGAGAAAATAATTTCTATCCTGCTTTCCAACATTCACAAGACGAGTGGTAAACTTCAATTTTCATTTGTGTTAATTATGTATATTTTTGGTGTATTGAATTTGTATTAACGCTCATATATTTAATAGGGGGTACCGGCCGGATATGAATTTTACAAGTGGCCCATCCGGTAGTCATCACCTAAGTGAAAACGTCCATCATGGAATTTCATCACATTACGACTTGTAAGTCAAGCAATATAGCTATATGAAAAGTATTTATTAATTTCTGTAGCTTATATTTTTGTTGGTTGTGCAGTGAAAACAAGCAAGTTGAACCATCCGTACTCACTCAATTGTCCGAAAATGACGTATTGCATCGGGATCTGGCTGATGCACAGAGTGAGGAACATAACAGTGATTACGACAACAATGCCGATGAATCCGGAGATGAGACACCCTTTCCTCGTGAGGATGGTGATGATGAGGATGAGGAGGAAGGACCTGATTTGAAGAGACCCCCCCTAGAAGAAGAGTGTATGAGTCCGAAGTGCCGTTTCATTCAAGGGAGATTCCTTACACTGATAACTTGCCAAGCGTGCCGGATGTGGAAGCTCTCACAAGGGATTTTGATGAAATCCGGGCAGCAATGTGGGATGAGTCTAGACCAACGGTGCTTGCAAAGGGGATGCTTTTCCCTGATAAAGCGCGCGTAAGCAGGGCTTGTAAAATGCACAACGTAAAAGAGTGTCGTGAGATGCAGGTATGGGAGTCAAGTCCGGTAGTATACAAGGTTGTTTGCCGCAGGTGGTTTTGGCCATGTAATTGGATGTTGCGTGCGACCAAGAAGAAGACAGGTATGTGGAAAGTGGGTAAATACATTCCCACCCACACATGCGAAATGGACACATTCAACGGGAATCACTTCAACTTGGATATTGACTTGATTTCTCTTGTAATTATTCCACATCTCGAAGCGTCCATAAGGTATAAAATCAAAGAGTGCATTACATCAGTCCACCAGGAATATAACCATACCATTACCAAAAGAAAGGCATTTCTTGGGCGTAAACGAGCATTTGAAATTATCTACGGTAACTGGGATAAGTCATTTGTACCTCTACCAAAGTACATGGTCGCACTACAGCACTTTAACCCCGAGATGGTTGTTGAATGGAAGCTTGAACGGAGTCCGGGAACACCAGAATACATATTCAATTACGTGTTCTGGGCGTTTAAGCCAGCAATTGATGGTTTTTCGCATTGCCGGCCCGTAATATCCATAGACGGAACTCATGTCTATGGAAAGTACGATATCAAGCTTTTGATAGCCGTAGTAGTGGATGCTAACGGACAGATATTTCCTCTAGCTTTTGCTGTTTGTGCCAATGAAAGCACAGAGACGTGGACGCTGTTTTTGAACCACCTGAAAGAGCACGTTGTCAAACAGCGTTTAGGTATTTGTCTAATATTTGATCGTCACAGTGGTATATTAATTTCTGTGGAGAACTTGCCTGCATGGCAAGAGCCTTATGCATACCACCGTTACTGTGTGAGGCACTTTAAGGCCAATTTCCAGAAGGCATATCCCAACAAGGATCTGCATGATTTGATGTGGATGGCAGCAACGGACCACCAACAACACAAATTCCGGAGGCATATGGAATCTATAAGGCAAGAAGACGAGGCAGCATATTGTTGGCTAATGCGACATAACCCTGAAAAGTGGACTTTGCATGCGGATGGTGGCAGACGATGGGGAGTTCTTACTACAAACGTGTCAGAGTCCTTCAACGGGTTATTGAAGTCGGCAAGAGGATTGCCCGTCACAGCCATGGTGCGAATGTCCTTCAAGCAGATGGCGGAGAGGTTTGTTCAACGGTCTGCAGCTGCAACGGAATTGATGGAAAGGGGTGTTGAATTTATGCCAGTGCCGATGCAGAGATTTGAGAAATACAGACGGCGAGCACATTGGCATTCATTTTTGCAGTATGATACCGACATAGGTGTTTTTGAAGTCCGCACCGCTATACATAATAATCGGGGTAATAATGTACATACTGTAAATGAATCAGCAAGGTTATGCTCCTGTGGGAAATGGTCTATCTACCATATGCCTTGCTCATATGCCATCAAGTGTTTTCAACGTATTGGTTATGGGGAGATTAACTATGTTGATCAACAATATAGTGTTTTCAAGTACCTAAACACATATAGTGGTCAGTTGCAGCCAGTGGGTGCTGAGCATTATTGGCCTCCGGAATCATTTAAAATGGTGTGTAACAAGTCCTATTTACGTAAAATACAAGTGCAGAAGCGAACGCGTATACGGAACCAAATGGATGTTAGTGATACCGTTTATGCGCGCAAATGTGGTATATGCTCGCAAATAGGACACGACCGTCGTAAATGTCCTTCAGCTGGTTTGGGTGGCAAAACTAATCAAGCTCGTGGTGGGTGTTCTTCTAGTGTACCTAACTACCCATGAGTTGTTGTTGTAATAATTAGTTGTTATGTATATGTTGCAAGATTTATTATATAAAATTATGCTTGTTAATAATTATTTGTACTTTCCCATTTTACCTATTTAAATTATAATTTAATAAAATTATCTGTATATTTAACACACAAAATAATTAGTTGTTATGTATATGTTGCTGAGATTTATTATACAAAATTATGCTTGTTAATAATTATTTGTACTACGTTATGTATGTGTTGTCTTGTCGAACTGAAAAAGCTGACATAAAGTTATCTTGTCAACATCATTATATTTGACACGCAAAATATAACGTCGTTGGATAGTACGCTATGTATTTAGCGCGGATGAACACTACGTTATGTGTGTGTTGTCTCGTTGAACTGAAAAAGCTGAGTAGCTGACATAAAGTTGTCTTGTCAACATCATTATATTTAACACGCAAAATATAGCGTCGTTGGATAGTACGCTATGTATTTAGCGCGAATGAACACTACGTTATGTGTGTGTTGTCTTGTCGAACTGAAAAAGCTGACTAGTTGACATAAAGTTGTCGTGTCAACATTATTATATTTAACACGCAAAATATAACATCGTTGGATAGTACGCTATATATTAAATGCGGATGAACACTACGTTATGTGTGTGTTGTCTCATTCTCGTCTATAAATAACATGCTCATTCTAGTTAATTTGTGTGCTCAAAATTTACTAAAAGCAAACATTTCATTAAAAATAAGGTTTTTTTAATTAAAAGCAAATATTTCACAAATGACTCAACCTCTTCGTCCACCAAGGTGCAAGTGTGGAAAACCATGTTTGATGCAACAATGTTGGGACGGTGGTGAAGTTGGACGCCGCTACTGGCACTGTATGAACCAGCTTTACAAGGTTCCCGACGAACCTATTTGCGATTTTGAGGAATGGATTGATGAACCATGTTATCAAGAATGCTACAAACAATCTTTGCAGAATCTTCATAATGTGTGTTTAAGACAATGGAAACATGAAAGAGAAAGTAATAGAATCATTGCAGACTTGAGGGAGAAACTAAAGGAGGTAGGAGAAGAAAAATGGAAATTCGAATGGAATTGTCAAGCCCAAAAAAAATGTAAAAAAAAAATATATGGGAACTTGCGGAGGTGAAGGCGAAACTGAAAGAGTTAGAAGAAGAAAAAGAACAACTGGAGGAACGATTTAAGTGGTTGGAGAGGAGAGTAAATGGCAGCCGGGGGTAAACACTAAACATGTATGTGTTTAGTGTATTTTTCATATTTCATGTATTTTAATTATGTTGGTCTGCTATGTTTGTGTTTGTAATGTTTTCCTTGTTTGTTGTACTGAAGTTTATTTTAATTGAAGTGGAAGTTAAGTTTTAGTGCTTGTGTTGTTATATGAAACTATCAAACAAAAGGAGAACTAAAAAAAATTAATGAGCATATTATATAAACATTGATGTTATATGAAACTATAAATATTGTTGTTACTGTACACAAAAATATTATTTACTCCAAATACAAAAAAATAAATAACGGAAGGCCGAATCAATGTGTCCCGCATCCGGTGTGTCTCAACGCAGCGGCTGGCCGGAGGCGCATCCCAACACGCCCGGGTACGCTATCGGGATCATCATCATCAAGTCTTCTCCTTATAGCCGGATGCGGTGCAGGATGGCATGTATCGGTGGTGCTGTGATCCATATAAGATGTCGTTGGTCCAGTAGAAGGCTACATAATAATATAAAAGTTAGTATAGAAAAGTACATAACAATTCACAACAATTTATAATGTCTTACTATGATCGTCTCTGGATCCTGAATGTAGTCATCTGTCGCAGCCACGTCAGCATGTGATGTAGAGCCATAACTCAGTCGGCGCCCACTATACAAATCTGGGTCGGTCGATACTCATCAATGGTAGATGAGCCTGGGAAGTATCTACCCTAATCATCTCCATGTGTATCCGAGCCCGGGATCAACAATTGACCAGATGGGGTCACCTGCGATGGCACTGGAGTGCGATAAATTCCAAGGATGTAAGACGACATGTCCGTCTCATGCATGCCACCTTCCGTATCAGCTTCAACATCAGCAGCAGGAGCCTCAACGCCCCCTTGCTGGGGACCACCTCCTCTCCGCCCACGACCACGTCGTTCGGCACCACCTGCTCGTGGGGCACCACCAGCTCGTGGGATACCACGACCTCGCTGGTACTGCGCTGGGTCGATATAATCAGCCTCGTGAGCCAAACGATGATCCGATCGGGCTCGCTGTAGTGTCTGGGCAGCCACCTCCATGAATCGACGACTATACTCCTGCATGGACACAGGATCGTCGACATGACTCTGCATCTACTTCCCCATATGATAGTCAGTATGTAATCCAATCGCCTGCACAAAGTAAAAAATATAAACTACATATTTGGCACTAAATTACAGGTATATAATTAATAATAACAGAAAACATACCAGAGCCTCGTGTCTCCCGGCGTATGGGACGTACCGACCGTGTGGCAGATGAACTGGGTTCCCGATAAAAAGTCGGGAAACAATGCGGTACCATGCCATATAAGTCTGGATAGGAAGTTCTGCGGAGGTGGGGTAAAGTCCTCTCGCCTGTCCCCAAGTACCCAACTGCTCGTCAAGCCATGCAATAAATCTGTCGTCCACCCTGGACCGATCATCCCTCTCATAATGTAAAGCATCCCATGCAGGCGGACTCGGTATAGGCTACGGCAGGCCAAACTGACAACATACCCGCTCGGAGGCATGATGCTCGACAATATCAAGGCATATGAGCGGGACAGAATCCCTCCAAATATGTCGGCCAAGCCTGCAATACGCTGGCAGGGTATCTATCACCTCATCGATGTACGGCGTCCAGAGGAACTATCAAATAAGAACACAAACCGTTAGTATGCGCAACAGTAAGTTAATCTATACTTAACTTAAGTTTAGTTAGATATTCACCTGTGCGTCGTCTAGCAGATCCAACACATCCCTGCAGAGGGGGAGATTATGATGGGCATCATACTCTCGTGCAAGAGTAAGACGCACAACCCACCTACATGCTAGAGGGAGATCCAGAATTTCTACATTAGCCGGTAGTTGTGGTAGAGGTGACTGAAACTGCATAAATTGCTCCCAGGCCCAAACCTAACATACAACGTTGACGTAAAGTATAAGATTAACTATAACTAGGTAGAATTGTAACTAATGGACATATAATTTTGAATATGTTGTCACCTGTAGAAGCGCCAGGAAGCCACAAATGTCTCTCTGTGTGCCGATGCAAGCCCGGCACATCGACATGTACAGGAATGAGAGGACAACACCCCCCAACTGTAAAAAGCTGTATCCTCGAACCGGTCAATATGATGCAGGAAACGGAGGCTCACTAGGTTTCCCGAAGTGTTCGGGAACAAGACCCCACCTAGTAGAAGGAGCAAAAGCAGCCTCGTATATCGTATGACATCCACCTCCACTGACTCATCGGTGATAGTATGGTGGATCTGCTCCAGGAGATCTCTAATGGTGGTCAACTGTATACGACTTGACCTAGACGCTACAGTCTCGTCCTCCGGCCTGAAACCCGTGAGCCGGTGCAACATATCCCAATAAGCCTGCCGCGAATAATATCTCATGGCCGCAGACAATAAAACTGGCATGCCATCAGCGGACAGGCCATATAGAATCTCAGCATCGTGCAGCGTAATGGTGGCCTCGCCGATAGGCAGGTGGAAAGTGTGTGTCTCCGGTCGCCAACGCTCAATTAATGCCGTGATCAAAGCCCAATCGAGCTGTATCCGGCCAATCCTAATAATCCTATATAATCCTATCTCCTCCAGGTAATGGACCACGCGGTGATGTAGAACTCTAGTACTCAAAAAGTCCCACAATAGATCAACTCTCCTGGTGCGGAAAGTCTGCGTAAGCAACTGTCCGTCCCATATATACTCGGATTTATGCTGGGGCTGTAGGGAAAATAGATCCAACGTCCGAGGCTCGGGATGTATGGTCGGGTCCATGTCGTCAACTGTAAATTAAAACAACATTAATTGTATGTTTATTCTGTATATTAAATATTAATTTTTTGAGATACACAATTTTTAGAGTTATACAATATTTATACTTATGGGTTCCAGGCTCGATATTTGAGTCCCAATAGCACCAAACTATCATTAATAATTATGTGTTTGTTTTATAATTTAAATTCATATTTTTTTAATATTGTACAAATTATATATATATATATATATATATATATATATATATATATATATATATATATTATGGATTCCGGACTCGATATTTTGAGGCCCAGTGGCACCAAACTAATATTACTAATTATTTGTGTCAAATATTAATTTTTTGAGATACACAATTTTTAGAGTTATACAATATTTATACTTATGGGTTCCAGGCTAGATATTTGAGTCCCAGTAGCACCAAACTATCATTAATAATTATATGTTTGTTTTATAATTTATATTTATATTTTTTTAATATTGTACAAATTATATATATATATATATATATATATTATGAGTTCCCGTGCTCGATATTTTGAGGCCCAGTGGCACCAAACTAACATTACTAATTATTTGTGTCAAATATTAATTTTTTGAGATACACAATTTTTAGAGTTATACAATATTTATACTTATGGGTTTCCAGGCTCGATATTTGAGTCCCAGTAGAACCAAACTATCATTAATAATTATATGTTTGCTTTATAATTTAAATTCATATATTTTTAATATTGTACAAATTATACATATATATTATGGGTTCCGGGCTCGATATTTTGAGGCACAGTGGCACTAAACTAACATTGCTAATTATTTGTGTCAAATATTAATTTTTTGAGATACACAATTTTTAGAGTTATACAATATTTATACTTATGGGTTCCAGGCTCGATATTTGAGTCCCAGTAGCACCAAACTATCATTAATAATTATGTGTTTGTTTTATAATTTAAATTCATATTTTTTAATAACTTGATTGTACAAATTATATATATATATATATATATACACACACTTATGGGTTCCGTGCTCGATATTTTGAGGCCCAGTAATTATTTTTGTCAAATTCAATATTTTAAAAATGTGTTGCATAATTATTAACTTAATTGTACAAATTTTGTATTTTCAACTACCAGTATAAGATACTTAAACTAAAGGAATTCTACGCTAAAATACTACACATTACTATGCTACAGGGCTCTAAATTTTACTACGCTACAAGGGTCTACATTTTACTACGCTAAAAAGCTCTAGATTTTACTACGCTAAAAAATAATCTAAACTAAACATAAAAAAAATAAATTAAATTGCAAATAAAACACAAAACGGCATGAAAACATACTAATTTCGCAAAGACGGATAAATTTAACATACTAGTTTCGCAAAAAAAAAATCCAAAACGAAATAGAACACATACAAATCAAATAATATGCATTATTATAAAAGTTAAAACATAAAATAAATCAAAATACCTCGATTTAGAGTTTTCGGAAAGCAAATCGATTGGATTTTTGACTCCGAAAGTGTGAATTCACAATAATACGAAGTTCTACTCCAACGTGGGACCTACTTTCTTTACCTTTTTGGTAAGGGGGGACCCAATTTTTTTTTTAAATTGTGGGGTAGCGGGGTGGGGGACCAACTAGAAGGGAGAAGATTAAAAAATGGGGAAAAAGACGAGTGGGTCGTCTTGAAGAAGATGGGTTTTTTTTAAAATTAAGGGTATAGCGCCCAAATACCCGGCGCTATACATAAAACTTATATATAGCGCCGGGTATTTGGGCGCTATACCTGACATGGCAGTTTTTACATATAGCGCCCAGTACTTGGGCGCTATATATAGTTTGATTTTCTTTTTTTTAACCTTTATTTTTGTTAACCCAGTCCAAATTCCTAATATTTTGGTTCCACATACGCAAAGAATTGGGAGTGAATACTGCTAGTATTTGGTCGCAGCTGTTAATCTAAGATAGGTGCGCAGTACCAAAAAATTTGCATTTCCCGGTATTCAAGGTAAAAGCATGTGCTTCACATAATTCACAACAACCCTAACTTTCATGTACCTATAGTAGCAAATTCAATATTTTAAATTTATAAAATTTTATAATATTAGTAAATTAATTTATAATATAATTAAGTTTATAGTCAAATATCTTTTAAGTATATCCCTATGATATTTTTAGAGAGCTCAAAATTTTTTGAAAATAATCTCTCTACCTTAATATGGTAGGGATAATGTATGAGTACACAGTACACACTATCCTTCCTATATCTCATTTGTAGAATTGCACAGTGGATTTTTTGTTTTTTTGTTTTTCTAATATATTCTTTCACAATCATGTTACCACAATCGGCATTACGAAAGCAATAAAGATTAAGCCGCCACTAGGGTCAAGCAATAAAGATTAAGCTTCGTACGTTTTGGAGAAATTCAAGTGTATAAGAGTTATTCTACCTAGCCATCTAGGGAGTCAAACACTCGAGACTTTCTTGGACGCAAAAGGAATTGCAAACAAAAATGGAGAGTACTTTGTACAAAATGTGACGTGTACAGTGCAACCGTAAACTTTGTCCGGAGCTCCGAAATGGATCACGTGTTGGGCTCTTCTTTGAAAGTCTCGAGGAGGCTGTGACGGTGACTGATTTGATATTTTGCCCAATTGCCATACTTCCATTGACAAGCATCAGCTATTGCTCGTGACAACCACAATTTTGGAAAAAAGCGAATATGTCATGAGAATATGTGATCAACTTTTGGAGTCCGTGGCCCAGCTTCTCCTGCACCTCTTTTTTAGGTATCCTATTTTTTTAAGTTTGTATTTATACTGGACATCTTGCATAAACATTTTTTATCAGATTTTTAAAAACAATATTCTGGCTCAAATCTGAAACGTCGATTTAAGGAAGGAGAGAGCTTATTCAACCCACCATAACCATCGATAGTGTCTTACATCTTAAAGCAACCTATCTGGTCCTTCATCTTAAATATCTGATGGAACTTTCCTAATAAAGCATCCAAAACCAAAACCTTTTCTGGTTTTGTATTAGTTTAGTTTACTTTAAGAAATTTACATCTAAAATTATATTGTGACATATTGATTCGTCAACCCACTTGAACGAAAAGAAATATGGCTACTAATTCCTTTATGCCGATTTTCTCTGATATTACAAGAACGTACAAAATAACTCTCCAAAAGTAAACAGGAAAAAAAAAAAGAAAAACTCCTAAATGATTTCTTAAGGATCGAATAGTGAAAATAAGAGAATAATTTTATCCTTGAGAATAATAATAAATGGACAGTGGTCACAATGTTTATCGAACCTCTT
This sequence comes from Nicotiana undulata, assembly GCA_005239495.1. Taxonomy (NCBI): domain Eukaryota; kingdom Viridiplantae; phylum Streptophyta; class Magnoliopsida; order Solanales; family Solanaceae; genus Nicotiana; species Nicotiana undulata. The sequence goes on along the minus strand of ML266299.1, from coordinate 28,347 downwards.
TTTTGTTGATTTATCTGTAGTCTTATTTGCAACAGAAAGTTTAGTTTAAATGAAAAAAGAAAAAGATAGCTTCACAAACCTATAAACTAACATATCAGAACAGCCTAAGTAGACAAACTCTCTGGTACTATTACATGTATAATTTAAAGTCGAAATGACTTCCTTGCCACTTAAATTTGCATTATTTTATAAAGTTGATATATGAATTTTTGGGTTTCCTATTTAAACACCTTGAGAAAATGACTACTAATAAATATTTGTGATGGTGTGTGATGTTAGTTGCTGTTGACATGGATTTAATTTAATAATTTGTATTGCCACATCATCCATTCATTCACGTTTTATTGACACTTGGATGTTTAAGGTCCCACTTTTTTTTACCTTTTTTTTTAAATCAAATTATTTTTTTCTACACATATCCCTTCCACTCTCTCAGAACCCGCCGGAAAAAACCTTACCGAACTGGGAATCAATTTAAAAAACTTTAGATTATATCATCGACAACAACTCCGACGATTATCTTTTTCTATCCCACTCAATACCTTTCATTTTCATTGTTCATCATCTTCTCACCAAGAAAATATGAACCATCTGCAAAGCCTTTTATCACAAAAAATTACAAGGAAAATATCACCAAAATTAAAGGACAAAAATCACTACCTCCAAAGATCAACGAGAAAATTATGAAGCAGTGAACAACTTTTACCATGATTGAAATTAAACCCGACTTTTCCCAACAAATCAGCAAATAATTTCAGCAAATCAGAAAGCAACGACTATGATCGAAATCAGACCCAATATTTTCCCAACAAATCAGAAAGCAATGAACACTATTTTCTTTTTAATTTTTTTTGACCCATTCATACTACAAAATCAGACCTGATTTCGTCATCTTCTTAATCCGATGAGTTTATTTTTATGATAATGGGTGTAGAGTTTTCTTTAATACGGAACTTTGGAGTGTAATTGATAGTGAATAATTGAAGAATAAACAAATATGTCAGTTAAATATAGAGATTTGGAGTGTGATTTCATTTTTTTTGTTATGGACTTAATTTGGAATAAGGAGGAAGAGAGGGAAAAGGAAGAAGAAGAGAAATGGAGGGGGGATTATGGGGGTGGCGACAATGAAGAGAAAGTTTTTTTTTTGTTCCCAAATAGAGGTGGATCTTTTATTTATATATATTAAATTTTATCGTAGTCACGCGCTTTATATCCGTGATTAATACGCAATTGACCACATCAGCTATAATATTGCCACAGAAGCATAGTCAACGGTCAAATGTATTTATTAGTAGTCATTTCTCAAGTAAAGGTGTTTAAATGGGAAACTCAAAAGTTCATATATCGGCTTTACAAATTAAAGTGATGCTAGTTTAAGTGGCCCGAAAACCATTATGCCTAAGTTAAAACCACCTCTAAAATACCTCTCTAATAATAATAAAAATAGCACAAAGACGAGTTCTTTGTATGGGTCAAAATCTTAATAGCCTTAGAAAGCGGTCTCATATTATTGACATCTACAAATCTCGATTTTAAGATTTATTATATTTAACTAGGATTTACCCATTATCATCTTATTTAATTGTTTTAACAAAAAGCTTAATACCTTTTTGTCAAACAATTTGGCGCCGCCTGTGGAGATCGAATCCACGACCACGCATACTAGAGGCATGGCTAACGAGTACACTGAACAATATACTCGAGAAACCCGCTCAAGGGGAGAGTAGAAACGATGCCCGAGTCGACATCACAACGACAACCAACGAGCAACACGTTACTTCTCCAACATGTACTACTCACTCTGCCAATGATGCAGGTAATGACGCGCTCGCTGCCATTCTAAAAAAAATGGAGGAGATGGAGAACGAGAATAAAGCACTCCGTGACCAAATGAGGGAACACCAAAAGAGGGTTGATAAAATACAAGGCGCCCCAAAACTTCTTCCAAAACGGGATGTCGGCCGGTTCGTGGAACAACCGTATAGAGATGAGACTACACCAAATGTTATACCCAAAACATTCAAGATGCCGCCATACTTAAAAATATATGACGACACAACGGACCTTGTAGATCACATCATCCACTACGTCATTGCAATGAAAGGAAACGACCTCACTAAAGAACAAGTGTCGTCAGTACTGTTGAAGAAGTTTGGCGAAACTCTAACTGGGGGAGCCCTGACATGGTAATCACAACTACCAACAAGTTCCATAGAAACATTTGAAGAGATAGCCAAAAAGTTCGTCACCACCCATGCCGGGGCCAAGAAAGAAGAAGCCAAGGTGAATGACATATTCACCATTAAACAGTCACCCGACGAAGGACACAAGGACTTCCTCGCCCGGTTCAACAGAGTGAGAATGACCCTTCCAAACGTGTCAGAGGGAATGGCGGTAGCAACTTTCCAGAACAAGATGAATAGGAGCGGGTCGAGGGCGACTAGAAAACTGTTGAGCAGACTCATGAAATACCCCCCACTACTTGGGAAGAAATACACAACGCTTACTGTGCCGAGGTAAGAGCGGAATAGGACGACCTTAAAGGACCAACCCAGTGGTTGGCGTCGGTCCAGATAGAGTTGAGAAAAGACCGCCGAAACGACAGCCGAATAGACCATGTAGGTCCGCGCCTCAATCGCGAAAGACACCAGCCATACATCAGAACTACCGTCATACCACCCCCCTTTCCATGACGATGGCCCATCTAGGCCGCAAACATGGACTCACCGAAATGAAAGAGGTATGCCTCCACTGTTATCTGCTCATAATTTTTGTGTTTCTCCTTCAGAGATAGTCTACGCCCTAGTGAAGCTCGTCCCTAAGGTGAAATGGCCGCAAAAGATGAAGTCCAATCCAAACACCATAAAGTCGAATGCCCTATGTGAATTTCATCAGGAGCGAGGCCATAAGATTGAGAACTATCCCCCCTTGAGGCAAGAGGTAGTAAACATGCTCCACCAAGGGAATTTGAGAGAGCTGATGAGCGACCGAGGAAGATCCAATATCGATCGTGGACGGGAGCAACATAAAGGATCCAAAACCACCCTCCCCGGTCCACACCATCCATATGTTTATCGGCGTATGCGACGACGCAATGATCAATCATATGAAATTCACAACCACCCACAAAATAAAGCGGTCGATCACCCATGAACGGGATGACGACCTCGAAGAAAGTATCATCTTCGATAAAGCGGAACCCAGAGAACGCCTCCTAATCTATCTGGTCGTGTCCGACATTGCGGTGAGCGCAATCTTAGTTCGTGAAAACAAAGGTACGCAGTCTACAATCTATTACATTAGCAAAACTTTGGTCGACGCCGAAATGAGGTACCCTCACCTCGAAAAGCTGGCCCTAGTTTTACACGTAGATGCACGAAAGATTAGACCTTATTTCCAATGCCACCCCATCTCGGTGGTCATGACCTTTCCTCTGAGGAGTATCCTACATAAACCCGAGTTGTCGGGTAGGTTGGCTAAATGGGCCATCGAGTTAAGCGACCACGATATAATATATCAGCCGCGAACAACGATAAAGTCGCAAGTACTCGCTGACTTCGTCGCCGACTTCAGTGCTAAATAATGCCCGAGGTCGAAAGGGAAGCCATTAGTACTTCCCCCAAGTTACTAGACCTATGGACTCTATACACGGATGGTGCCTCCAACGCGTCAGGATCTGGACTGGGACTCGTACTAGAGGTCCCGACAGGCGAAGTAATTCGCAAGTCTATACGGTGTCCCATTATGACTAACAATGAGGCCGAGTATGAGGCCGTGATTGCAGGACTAAAATTGGCACTCAAGTACGGAACATGACGGGTCGTCCTACGATGTGACTCACAACTCGTCGTCAATCAAGTCCCATGGGATTTCCAAATCAAAGAACAAAAGCTACAAAAACATCAAGCCGAGATCTGCAAGTTGCTTCCTGAGTTCCATGAATTCCAGCTCGACCAGATACCCCGAGCGCAGAACATCAAGGCATACTACCTCACCAAATTGGCGGCAACTACCAGGAACATAAATGGAAAAAATAACGTGGTCACTCTCCTCCATTCATCAATATATCAAATAAAGGTACGAACAATAAACATGACTTGGGACTGGCGCAATCGTATTATCTCATATTTGCAGGACGGAGTGCTTCCACCCTATAATAAAGAAGCCAAGAAGCTTCGAATGCAGGCGGCCAGGTACAACATCGTCAATAACGATTTGTACACCCCCACAAAAAAAAAGAGAAAGAAAAAAACAAAAACTAAGTACAAGAGCAGCACACTACATCATCTACGTCTGCGCCATTTCCACCTTCACTGCCCGGTCCAGCAGCACAATCTCCACCATCACCCGCGCCATCAGCGTACTCATCATCATACCAAGCATCAAATGCGAGCCGTCTAGGTTATCTCCGTCATTATCCATCCCGGGCGTACCACGGTCGTAGCCACAGGCGTCACGAGCTGCACTTGCCTTGACACGAGCATCCTCGAATTCCTCTTCAAAAGGCCTTCTCGGCCGTCATCAGAGACCTATATATATCAAGCTGGGCCTCAGCATGAACCTGCTTCTCATACAAGTCCCGTGACACACTCGGATAAGTGGAAGCATGAGAGGGTGAAGGTTGGGCCTGTTGCTGCGCCTTCTCGGCTCTTAGGATGGAAATCTACTCGTTCAGATCTGAGCGCTCCACCTCTAAACCGCCTATCCGCTCTTCACGCCAGGCTTCTTTAAGCGCTGATGTTTCTGCTTCACTAGCCCGCTTAGACCTGATGACGCGGAGGGTACCTGCTAGTGCAGCCGCCTCCGCCATAGTAGCCGTTCTAACTTACTCAACTCTCTCCAACTCCTTAGCTTTGGCAGCTAACTCGTCCCTCAAGCCGTTGGCTCTGGCTTCACTCTTCTCAAGCTCTTATAAGGACGCCCACTTGAGCATGGAGATCAACATTCTCGGCCATTATCCCCTTGCTTACCTCGAGCTCATCATCTTTCGCTCTCAACGTCCACTCGAGCACGGTGCACCTGCCAATATCCCTCACAAGCTCACCATGCTTCTCCCTCAACTCCTCATCTTTTTGTTTTAGCTCATCCCGGAGAGTATGCAATTGACCGTGCTCGCCGAGTATGCTAACCAGTGCTCGGTGATTGGTACGATATTCCCTATATTTGGACTCAATTCTTTTATAGAGGGACACTCTCTTCTCTTCCCGACAATCACGCTCAATTTCCAAAATGAGAGTCTGATAAACAAAGGAAGAAAGATCAGCAAAGGCAGATAATAAAAAATTAATGAAGTTAAACAGTGGAAAAGGAACTTTCTTGCAGGGCCATCCCAGAAATGCCCAGTCACAGGTCCGTGTCCTTCAGCGTCTGTAGAGTCCTGTTCTCGGAGTTTGCGCACAAAGACTTAAAGGTTGGAACCACTCGTTACGAATTAACCAACATGTTGAAATCCACGAGGATGACAATGTTTCGATTAGACCCCCCAATCCTTATTTCTAATCGAGTAAACCTCTTTTCGAAGGCCTGCACCTCCTCGGGGTAGATATCAGGGCCTGATCCATCGTCTTCTACAATGACAGTGTTGCCTCTCTCACCCGCAGACGATGAGCCGACCTCAGCGGTCTGTGGCTGTTCTCCCCCCTCGTGGAAGCCCCTTCTGCCTCCAACGACTTCCCCTCTACGGCGACCTCTGGCGCGGGAGAAACCTCGTTAACTAGTGGATGCGCCAACTCTACATCCAATATGATCATCCCCTCAGGTACGATAACGGCCGTGGTGACTCCTCCAGTCCCTACCCTCCATCTCTTCAACAGTGTCGTTTCCTCTTCGCTGGGAGAAGACTCATCTTTAAGGTGCAAGACCGAGCGGTCTGGGGTCTCTGTTGTGGTAACGGTCGTCTACGGGACAGAGTCACCCAATGATGGGGTCTGAGGAGAAGCATTCTGCACGGACTCGGCCAACACGAATTGCATCCCGGATGAGGCGACTGCCCGGCGGAAGGCAAGAACGGGGGCCTTTGCCTTCTTGGAGTTCCTTTGACCTGACGCCAATAAAATAATCATAATTACAAAGAGGAGATAAACTGTAACGAATTCAAAATATCTACAAGACAAGGTTCAACTTACCAGTCGAGGGCTTAAGCCCAAACTTCTTGTTTAAAGATGCCCAGTCATGAATTCCTACGATAAAAGGAGAGGACTTGTTCCACCCAGTCAGCGATCTCGGCGACCAAGGAAGGGGGATGCCTCTCAGCTACATGGAAGGGAAAGAAACAAGTAAGTCAAGAAACATGGAAAAAAGAGAAAAGAGCGTGATTCAGTGGACGAAAGACACTTACGAGCAAAATTCCACTACTCAGAGAACCCACTAGGGTTCGCCACCATGTGCTCAATTTTGACAAAGAAATAATTAAACCAAAATCGACGATTTGCTTTGTCGTCCATTTTGTCCACCAACCCCTGGGTTCCGCGGTGGAGAAGGTGAATCATCGTGCCCCTATGAAAGCTGGGCGCGAAGAGGTGCAACAAATGGTGGATGGAAATCTCGCAGCCGGCCAACTCTGCATATTTTGTTATCATGAGGAAGATCTTGTAGACATAGGTATAAAGTTTAGCCAGGCAAACGCCATAATAATGGCAGAACTCCTCTGCCAATGGAGGAAGAGGAAGTTAATAGCCCTCTTGGAACTGGTAGGCATAGAATGCACAATACCCAGGCCGATGAACTTGTATCACGTCGTCCCCTGCCAGAACGATATCAACATGGGCAGGAATGTGGTATTTGGATCAGAAGGCGGAGATATGCTTCAACTCCATCTTGGACCTTACCGGCTTAGGGTTCTGAACGGGTTCTTTAGAGAAGTCAGACCTAGAAGTTGGGTTACGGGGAATGACCTCCTCCACATTAGAGAATCTCTCGTCCTCCATAACCATGGGTTCTCCGCCACTTAAGGGCATGGCCACCAATAATGGGGTAGCGTCAGAGACTGTCTTAGAGTTGGGAATCGAGTTAGTCATTTTCCGATAGTGTGTGTGTAGTGGAGCCAAAAACAGATAAAAGGTGTTGACGGATGAAGATATAGAGAGCACGAACACAAGAAGAAGAAGAAGAAGAAGAAGAAGAAGAAGAAGCAAAATACGAAGGTGAAGAAGCTAGAAAATGCGAAAGTTTCATTTAGTAGCTTCCCCTTTCTTATTTATAGACATTTGGGGCGCCTGAACCGGTGTAAATAACTGTCAGTGGCCCTAAAATCGAAGCGACAGAGGCTCGAGAAACGATGTTGCGCATCAGGAAGATGCGTAATGATGATGCATGTGGCCAAGACGTCACCATGTACCTATCTCACTGACCATGACCCTCGGAATGACATGTCATCACCTCGACAATAATCACTTCTACTCGGCCATCATGTCGGGATTTCTTCGGAATTGTTGCTGATAAAGCCCGCTCACTGAGGTCGAACAGAAGACGACCTCAATAAGTGGAGGGACTAACTGTATGGGTCAAAATCCGACCAGGTTCATCGAACGCGAATAAACAAGTGTAGAAGTTATGGCCGAGGTCGAGCATGGCCCAATAGCGAGGAGTCACCAAGCGAGATATCAAGATCGATGTCGATCAGAGAAGCATAGTAGTAATGGCTAGGATAGTCTTGGAATTACCAAAAGGAATGTTCAATTGAATATTCCTCCGGTTGTACTTTATAGGATTTCCTAGGAATATCCCTTATAAATAGTATTGGGTGAATCATTCAATATTTGGGTAAATCATTCTTCCTATTTACATTTATTTCCATATCATATTTATTTCTTACCTTTATTCCCTCATTCATTAACAATCATTAAATACCCCCTAAGGATTTAGTAGCCTTGAATGCGGTCTCATATTATTGACATCTACTAATCCCGGATTTATTATTATTTACCCTAAAAATCGAGTAACAATTAAACTTATAGTGTGGTTTTAAGGATATGTGATTTAGTTCAATACCAATTGATAAACAAAGAGTTAAATAAATAATTTAGACGATAAGATAAATCAAACCAGTATGCAAGTAATGCCTCGATCTCGATTCGAGATAGTCTCGAGGTTGGATAATAAGAATAGTAAAAGATGGAACAAACAGTGATAAGTAGAAATGAACAGTAAGTAAAATAAAGAGAGCATCAGATGTGTATATTCTTATCAATGAATAGTGAATGAATCCTACAAATGAATGGGATCCCTCTTTATATAATAGAGGAATCCTAAATAAGGTACAATCCTAGTAACAGAAGTAAATCCCATGATTAGCATCAATAACTGTTTTGATTTGATCTGTTCCGGAATTTTTATCGTGATCTTCGACCGGCTCCTGATATCTCGCCATTCCGTTGTCATGCCTTACTCGAAGTCATCTATGCTTGGTCTCTATTGTTGCTGGTCTCGATCTAAATGAACACTTCGATCTCCAGGTCTGATGTTCTATCTTCAAGCTCGAGCTTGATTGTCGCGCCCTCTTTTTCCCCAAACTTAAGTGCGGAGAGATTGGGTTTATGACAATTCAGACAACTCCTTTTGAATGTAAAAAGGTTTAAAGTAAGAGTCGCCACCCAATGATTTTAATGGTGCGTTAGGTCACCTTGAGTAATTAACTCATGAAACTAGTTTGCGTTGCCAGAGATTGGGTAAGGGCTTGAAGTTATCCCAAGGGGAAGGTATTAGGCACCCCTCAGGATCCACAATTGTGGTTCCCGGCCAAACGGTTTCGTGAATTCGGACGATAAGCAAATAACAAATAAGGCTCATATAAGAGGGGATTTCAAACAAGTATTGAAATTTTTACTAAAAGTTGAAAGAGATAAAAAATAGACATTTGAGAAGAAAGTCCTAGGTTTAAGGAAGTACGGATCACATCAATGCAATACCCGATAGGCAGAGCTACACGTGGTATTAGCGCAGCGGTCATCATATCCATATTCTACCCTTCCCACCCCGCGAAGGTATTTAAAACGCATGTGTTGGTCACGAAACTTATTGCGTGCTATTACCCGTCCCGTCCTGTCAGTCCCGGAGGAAGTTTAGGACTACTATTCCTACAGGGTAGGTACTAGGCTGAACCCCTAGGTTTAAAGGACAAAATTCTAAGCGACATAAAGAAACATTTAGGACTGCAAATATAGGGGGGGGGGGACACACAAAAGCATATATGAGGCTCATATTTTCCTCCACAACTTATGCACATGAATAGCACGACTCAAACACAAAGAGGTCTCAAATTTCGGAACCTAAGGCAGGATGTCTACATGTGAATACAGTAGCAGGACAGTCTGATTTCTGAGTTTTTAGAAGAAGTGTCTTACCAGTTTTTAGACTATTAACTCTGATTTGTAATTAGCTAAGCAGTGCACAGAAACAGTTTCCAATTTTAATAAATGTTGATACCTAAGGCTTGCCTAGGCGTATTAAAAATACTCCAGTTACCCTGTTTTAGTCTCAGTAAATAGAAATAGACATGATGAATCTGTTTAGACTTTAAACTAATGTGGATGCAGTGTCCTACAAACAAGATATCTAAATGCATGCAAGAGTGTATAATGATGCATATTTTCTGAATGCACAGAAACGTTTTTAACATATGACTTCTAGATGTTCGCGACAGTATTTCTAACATAGGACTCTAGCATAGACGACATGAGCATGCTAAGAATGAATTCCTAAGGTGACATGGTCTCTAATGCAAATATTGACAATTGATGTTATTATTGTACCTAAACAGGATTTCTAGGTATAGCAATTACGAGCATGCAAAGGCAGGGTCATTATAACAACCATTTTATAGTTATTTTAACTACGAATAGAATTTCTAAACGAGGCATTAATTACAACATCCTTTTGCTGGTTATTAAACGTGATTCTCTAAGTGAACATGAATGTGATGAGATGTTGAAATAAATAGACCTAAACATGATTTCTAATGCATGGCAGGCATATCCTAAGCATGATAACTATTGCACACATATAAAGTAAATCCTATAAGCATGTTTTCTACCCATAATTATACTAAGCATGCATAATCCCACCCCATTTTCCACTATCCAACCCCAAATATTTGTTTACAAGTTATTACATGCCAGGAATAATGAATTACATAACCAAAAGAAAAATAAGAAGTTATTTATATAGGGAGCCTTCACTTAGGCCCAAATCTTTTGATCCTCAATCCTTTCGAATTTCCATAGCCTTTCATAGTCCGGGTGTGTCAAAGTTCCCTATGGTCCTCGCGAGTTCTCGGGCAATGCTCACACCCAGAAATAGTTGCCAAGACTTAAGCATGTGCAGTGTGGAAATACCAGCCTCAGTGTGTCAAAGTTTAGAGGGAACTCGAAAGGTTCCCTAAGCAATGCTCCACTGAGGGGGTGGAACTTAAGAGTCTAGGAGTAAAGTGAAGTGCCATGGATAAATTTAAAAGAGTTTTGACAGAGATTGAGTGAGAAAAATGGTTTAAACAGGAAAGACTAATTTGAAAAGTAGTAGTAAGAACATTTTGAAAATAGTAAAGCAACCATAACAATAACATACTCAGAACAGAGTTGAACCACACACAAGGAAGTGGGGGATTGGGAACAGATACGAAGCATGCAAGCATGAGCATATAAGGGTCAGGATCACACAGGAATTTAGAATCAAGGAGGTACCAGGAGTTCAAAGGTCCAATGTATGCTGGGCATTTCAAAATCAATTACCGAAGTATAGGATGCATTATCACACAAAGATTATTGTTGGGGAGCATTGAAGTAGAAACTAAGGGGGACACAAACATGCTGCATCTAAGAAAGATACTCATTCAGGGACATGTGATAGTCATGGAAATAGATATGCTAGTTACAAGTCGAACAACAAAACCATATGTAAAGATAAAATAAGAACAAGATGTATTGTAGTAGCAATAAAATCATGTTGTTTTGAAGGCTTGAATCGAAATCAGGACATACCAGTGAAGAGATAATGAACACAGAATGAGTAAGAGAGGGATACATCACAACAGTTAGCCTCGACTTGTAGCTGGCTAACACTAAACAATAGTAAGTAACACCAAAGTAATAGAGTAGAGAGTTTTAGAGTGAGGGAGAGAGAGCTTTTGAACCACAATTGTTTGTGTGTCTGTTAATAAATGGCTAGAGCTTTTATAGTTGAAAGACAAGTAGTAAATAAGGCAGGAATTACTACAATATGGTAATCAGAGATTCGAAATCAATTAATCAGGAAATCAGGGCAGTTGTTCCCTTAAGTCAAGGGATTTCAGAATTCAAATGGTAAAACCAGCAACAAATAAGGTAATAAAGGGCCAGTACAGGATTAAATACAGAAAGAGTCCAAGTTCATTAAGTATAGGGAAACCAATTAAGACTCGATTCAGAAAACAATAATTAAGAAAGTGATACCAGTAAATGGAGCGTCTTAGTAAACAAGGTAAGTGAATCAATCAGTTTAAACAAACAGGCAGAGTTCTAGGGTTTTGAAAGACATATTCTCAATCAGATCATTCAATAAGGAAATTAGATCCAATCAAGAGAGATTCATGCTCTATGCTTCAACACATATATAGAGAGGCTAATAGTCATAACAACAGACAAGTTCAAAGATGCATATGTCCAAATAAACAATCACATATAGGTAACAAAAGTAGGTTAGGCTTTAGCAAGCTTGTTCGAAATATAACAATCACAGAGTCATAATAGGAATCAATTAATCAGGTCAATACGAAGAACCCAGAAAGAAAAATCATAACAGTTAGGGTTTTGACATAGGCGAATAAAAAAACAACCAAAAGTACACAATCAGTCATGATATGCAAAGAACAGACTTAAACGCAAAGAGAAACTTAGTTTCAAACAGACATAAAAAGGTTCTGAGAAAAACCCTAATTTTGAATAGGAAGTAAAACCGTTTAAAACTAATGATTCTTAAAGTTCGAGTCAAGAACAGTGTAAAACACAAAGAGACATGCATTGAATCGTTAAAACAACCTAGATCTGAGTTTTAGGCAAAAATTAGGGTCTCAAAAGAGAATTGAGTAGAACCGGAAAACCTGCTGTAAAACTCAAAGGTCATAACGGATATGGTGTGACTTTGCTCAAACCCCACCGGAGAGACCAAGAACGACCAAAACAGGAATCCTAGGTGCGAATCAGCATGGCCCAGGCCCTCAAGGGTCTCAGAGAGAAGATGAGCTAGATGATGGAGACTCATGGAGGCTCATGGTTGAAAGAATGGTGGCCGGAGACGTCCAGAGGAAGGAGGTGGAGCTCCATCGGAGACGAAAAGACAGAAGTCTCTAGAGACTAGAGAGAGAGACGAGAGTTAGAGAGATGAGTGGTAGGTGAAGAGTGAGGGGTCGGTTGGGGGGTGATTCGAATTAATTAAGGAAATAGGATTCTGGGCCGTTGATCTATTTTGATCAACGACTCAGATAATTAGAGGGGTTGGGCCGGGTAGAGTTTAAGGATTGGGATGGGCAATTTGGGCTGGTTAAGTGGGTAGGATATCAAGTGGGGTTGTGTTAGAATTTGGCTAGGATTTAAATAGAAATAGGCCAAATGTTAAATACCCCATTAAGATAGGATAATTAATTAATTAAAATAGCTAATTATCGTGTAAAATGAAATTAAGACCAAATAAATGACATTAAGATGATTACCTAGTATAAAAATATAAAATGATCAGTTATGAATTTTTAAAAAAATGACATAGATGTATACTTGTGCTATTATTGCAATTTTTTTTTGAAATTAGCTAAATAATGCCAATATTGGCTAATTTGAGAAATAATAAAATCCTAATGGAATTAAATAGGATTATGAATAATATATTGAGTAAGAAAATGTCTTGAAATCATTTATAACATCATTTATGCATAATTATAAATAATTATGGAGCAAAAAATATTAAATAAACAAGAAAAGAATTTGATAAAAATACGAAAAATTATGGGAAAATATCAATTACTGCGAAGAGTGATTTTTAAAGTAGATATGCAATTTTGAAAATAATTTGAGGAAAAATTGGATATCAACACTGATCTATTGAGCTACCCTTCGAGGTAACTCCCCTGCCAATGAAATCGGGTATGCCCGATTTCGACCGTATACAGATAGTCCCCTCATTTTTTGGAGTGTAAAGAGAAGAAATGAACTTGAGACTCTAATTTAATACCTTGATCAATTATGACGTCAATCTTGTGACGTAAGCGACATGAGTGATTGAAGCATCGCGTCTGCACAGTTCCCAAGGTCATTAATTAATGACAGTTGATGGTCGACCATCAGTGCTTTCAAACCGTCAAAATGGCCATTATAAATAGATCACCTTCATAATCTTCTCAAACTTTACTTTTAAAACTCCTTCTAATCTCTAAAAGCTCTTCTATTCTCTTCAAGCTCATCATCTTTGCCAGTTTTCGTTTGACACCTTAAACCTCATATAGAAATGGAAAAAACATCAAAGATTGTTCCTAAAAAGGAAAAGGTCTCCTCATCGCGGTCGGCCGGTGACAAAACACTGTTGTAGCCACGCATTGAAGAGTGCATTCCCGGGCCCTTCGAACTCACTTCTGAATTCAAAGTTGAAAAGACCTCTTCGGTTCCTGTCCGTTGTGGGCCCATGTCTAGATACATCTGTTCGATATCCGAAGACGATCTCGAGCAAGTGAAAAAAGACTGCCACTGGGAGAATACAAAAGTGGTGATTCCTACCCCCGAGGAGGACATCACTACTCATGTGAAAGGGTTCTTAAGTGTGTATACTTACCCTTTCACACCGGGCCCTATCGATCTCGTCATACTCGACTTCCGCCGCCAATACCAGGTAACTCTAGGCCAGATCTACCCCTCCTTTTAGCACATTGTTAGTTTGCTCAGATTCTTTACGAGCAAGGTCGAGGGGATGTCTTTCACCCTCGATCATCTTATTAGGATATGCGGCCCCTGCTTTATCGAGGTGGGTTTATAAGGCTTCAACGCGGAGCCACAAAGGTGTTGTTCTCGAGCATAGACGAGGATAAGGAACTAGGATGGATGGGTCGGTTTGTCCGAGTCAGAACCTCCAACTTAATCCCCGCCGAGAAGATGTCATTCTCCGAAGAATGGAACATGAAGCGAAAGTACAATCTCACTGATAATGTTTGTTTACTATTTTTCTTTCTTTACTCTTTCTGATCTATATTCTTCTTCATGGTGCAACTTCTCCCTGGTTTCTTGGTGCAGTCTCGAACCTCGCAGGCTGGGTTCGACAATTAGCCTCAACATTTTCGTATGATGAGCGCTCGTGGTGAGATTTGGCTCAGGGTCGATGGGAGGCCAAAAATCACGGTATGTTCCTCTGCCTATGTTTGATGCTTTCCTGTGAAATATTCCATTATAACTTGATTTCCTCCCGTACACATCTCGGAGATAATGCCGTCATGAGGACACCTCTACCGAGGAAGGAGGAGGTCCCTAAATCTGCCAAGGACAAGAAGAGGAGAAGGGCCTCGCCTCCAGATACCCCGAAGCCCAGGAAAAGCAGGGCTCAAAAGTTGAAGACTGATTCCGCTGTTCTGTCTGCCGATGTAGTCTAAACACTACAAGTGGAAGACGAGGAGGGATATGATGCCGACTTCATATTGGTGGTTCGGAAGAGGGGAAGCACTGAAGCTTCAAAAACTACTGAGCCGGCGACGGTCGAGGAAGTTCAACCACAAACCGAGGTGATCTCAGAGGAATGTTCGAGCCGAGTCCCCGAGTCATCGGGTGTTGAAGATGCCTCTCGCCGTGACGAAAAATCGGTGGGTGAGCCCGAAGGGTCTAGTTCTGAGGCCCTTCAAAGAGAATAGAATTCCCCAAGTGACTCCTTTGGGGAAATTAACATTGTTGAATTGCCTCCCGGCACTACGTTCTTTGAAGGGCATTTTCGGGATGCCCGGTCCATAGGACCCCCGATATGGGAATGGCCCCCGAAGGGGATGATATATTCCGCAATTGCTTCGCAGGGTTCGATAATGTTCCCGACCTGGATGCATCACTCATTTTTGATGAGGCTCATCGGCTTCTGAACCAAGTAAGTTTTAGCCCATGTTATCATGTTTGCGTTTGTTCTTATTTCTCTAAGTCTGATTTCCTTCCTTTCTGTATAGGCTACGATGCTCCATCGAGAAGCGTCTTCCAAATAACGGGCTGAGATGACCCGATGTGAGGCTGATCTCAAAACGCTCTTGGAGGAGAGAGACACCCTCAAACTCCTCTATGTACAAAAAGAAGATGAGATCAGGAGCTTTCGAGACAAGCCAACAAAAGTTCATCAAGATCTGACTGAGCTCATCGAACGGGTAATGTGAAGTTTAGGAGCTTGTTATGTATTAACTTGACATTGGCGACTAAAACTTTGATCCTACAGGTTCAGCAAAAGGTCAATTTGGTTGAGCAGCTTCGTGAGGAGGCCAAGATGAAAGAGGCAGAGACTATGGGGTGGAAGCAGAACATGGACCGTCTCGCCTCGGAGAAAGATACGGCTCGGGCCCAACTTCTTCGGTCGAGCGTCAACTCCAAAGTGTGAAGGAGGCGAGTTTGGACCAAGCCTAGAAGATTGAGGAGCTCGAGGATCGGTTGGCCGCTGAGCTTGCAAGGGCCGAATCCAAAGCGGAGGCACTCGTGGCCTCTTACTGAGATGACGCTGAAGCTGTTAACACTCGGGCAAAGGAGATTTCTATTGCTGCTAAGGTTTAATTATCCTGCGTTGGTAAGCATGCTAGGCACCAGTCTAGGAGAGAGACTCTTGAGGAGGTACATGCTCGTGGCTTCGACCTCACTATTGATATCGAGAGTGCGAATGTGTTGGAGGACGAGGCTAAAGCTTTGCTTTTCGATGATGAAGACTCCGCGAGCGGAGGAGATAAAGATGAAGCTTCCGAAGAAGCGGCTCCCGGGGCGGACTAGGTACTTAGGATTTTTCTTCTTCTTTTTATTTTTGGATTTTTTGTGTAAGACCTTATGTGGTCTTTGTAAAAACTTTGCATATATGAAAGGTTCCTTTTCCGTTTCGTCTCTGGTTTCTAATTTATGATAAATTCTGCTTTGCCTTTGCCTTGTGAAAACTTTGTTGCTGCAGCTTTTATAACTGAGTGAGCATTAGCTCGAACTTATAGCATAACAAATTCTTAGGTTTTTTAGTTAAGTGAGGGTGAGTACCCGAGCTTAACAATATGTCGTATAGTTAAGTTTTGGACTCACAGTAACAGACCCCTTAAGGGTTTATATCAAATAATGATGAATCCTCAAGCTATATACAAGTCGATTTTATTTGAGCTCGGAAAAGTGGAACCCTTAGGTCCAAATTGGGTGAGAACAAGATATCGAACTCTAAGTGTATTGGCCCTTAGGATCTTTAGATTGGGCCGATATGGCCTCTGAAAGATCGCTATTTTCCCCCTCTTTTCGGCTTAAAAGACTTAATAAAAATTTTCTTTATGCCTTAGCATGTATTTTTTTACTCATTGGTTTTTTTGAGGGTTTGATGTCGATTAAAACCCCTTTGTTTTTTGTGCATTAACATATTTGTGTTAGGATAATTTGATACCTCTTAAGGTTTTTCAAGGGCTGATTTTATCGAAGCCCTTTTGATTATTTGCCGAGGGTAGCCTTTGTTAACCGGTTTTTCAAAAATTCAAAGGCCTATTTTCATAGCAGGATTCGGACGTCTCCGAGTCGCGTTAATTTGGTCGTAGACTTTGGGTATGCCTCTTGGGGTTATTTCTCAATAACATTTCGAACTTGTTCGAAGCGTTAGTCCCCGAGAATGATGGCCTTGGCTTATAGATCGAGGGATCCCTCTTTGAGGTCTTATGAATTTGATTTTAGATGACTCGAATACGTCGATCGTCGACGGCAGTCCCCGAGTGTTCGAGGTATATTTGCACTTGGCCTTTGAGCCATTTCTCACAAAATCACCAGTATGGAGCTTGTATAGTAGAACATTTTCTTTGAGACACAAGATATTTGGTATAGAAAGAATGCTTCTTTGAAAAATTTATATATGAGTACATGTTTTTCCATCGGGGATCGGCTAATCTATACGGACACGGTTCATTCGACCGTTTGGCCCATTACAAAGTTTCCCTATCGAGACCCTTTGACACAAAATACTTTCCTAAAAAATATAACATCCGAGGGTGATGCCCCCCAGTATCCTAGGTTGGTTGTAAAGACGCCTTGGATGCTATTGAATTATCCCCAGGTAGCACATAATTTTTGCTTCGTTAAAAACCTCGCCGGAAAAACCCATTTGGGATAAAAACCGATCTAACAAAAAAAAGGGCAACGCGTTCTTTAAAACATGAGGTCTCGATGTCTTCGATCGAACACCTGCAGCAAGTTAGCTCGAATATATATAAATGAAAAAGGGAGAAAGTCATACCTTAGCAATAATATCGTTTGAGAAGCGATATGTTCCAATGTTTTGGCCGTTATTCGTTGTCCATCGTGCTGAGCTTATATGACCCCTTTCCGATGATGTCGAGGACTTGGTAGTGTCCTTTAGAATTCGGGACGAGCTTCCCTTCATTAGGATCTGGAGTGTTGATGGTGACTTTTCTTAGGACTAAGTCCCCAACTTTGAAGTGGCGAAGGTTGGTTCTGTTATTGTAGTATCTTTCAATTCGTTGCGTTTGTACAACCATTCGAACGAGCGCAACTTCTCATTTTTTGTCCAATAATTCGAGGCTAGTATTCATAGTCTCGTGATTTGATTCTTCTGTTGTATGTCTAAACCTGGAACTGGGTTCCCCGACTTCGACTGGAATCAAGGCTTCAGAGCCATATACTAAGGAAAACGGAGTTGCCCCTGTACTAGACTTCGATGTTGTTCGATATGCCCAAAGGACTTTGGGTAGAATTTCCCTCTATTTCCCATTAGCATCGTTCAACCTTTTCTTTAGGTTTTGGATGATAGTTTTGTTCGTCGATTAGGCCTATTTGTTCCCGCTAGGATGATATGGCGTTGACAATATCCTTTTTTATTTTATGGTCTTCGAGGAATTTCGTCACTTTCCCACCGATAAATTGTTTTCCATTGTCGCACACTATTTCGGCAGGTATCCCTAATCGACACACGATGTGATCCCAGATGAAGTCTATAAACCTCCTTCTCTCTGACTTTCTCGAAAGCCTATGCCTCAACCTATTTAGACAAATAGTCAGTCATAAATAAAATGAACTTAGCTTTACGTGGGGACGATGGCAGAGGCCTGACGATATCCATCCCCCATTTAATGAATAGCCATAGGGATTGGACCGAATGAAGTTGTTCTCTGTGCTGGTGGATCATCGGTGCAAACCTTTGACATTTATCACATTTTCGAACAAACTCCTTAGAGTCTTTTTTCCATGCAATCCAGTAGTATCCTGCTATAATGACTTTGTGAATAAGTGATTCGGCACCGGAGTGGTTCCCACAAGTGCCTTCATGAACCTCTCGTAGAACATAATCAGTGATCCCTGTTCCCAAACACACTACCAGTGGTCCGTCGAATGTTCACATGTATAGTGTTCCATCTCCAGCCAACGTGAATCGGGAAGCTTTGGTTCGGAAGGCCCTTGATTCTTTAGAGTCCGATGGGAGCTTTCTGTTTTTCAAGTATTCAATATATTTATTCCCCCAATCCCAAGTTAATCTTGTAAAGTTTATCTAGGCATGACCTTCCTCGATCACCGATCTCGAGATTTGAACGATGGTCCCCGAGCTGATCTCATCCTCCTCGACCGATGACCCCAAATTTGCAAGCGCATCTGCCTCACTGTTTTGTTCTCGAGGTACATGCTGTAAAGTCCATTCCTTGAAACGGTGCAAAGTTACCTGCAACTTGTCCAAATACCTTTGCATTCTATTCTCTCGAACTTCGAAGGTTTTGTTTACTTGGTTAACCACCAGTAAAGAGTCACACTTAGCTTCAATGACTTCTGCTCCCAAGCTTTTAGCTAGCTAGAGACCTACAATCATGGCCTCATACTAGGCCTCAATGTTAGTCAACTTAGAAGCTTTGATAGATTGCCTAATAGTGTTACCCGTGGACGGCTTCAAAATGATGCTAGCCCGGACCCCTTCACGTTCGAAGCGCCGTCTGTGGAAAGGGTCCATACCCCTGATGATGTACCCGATTTTAACAAGAGTTACTTTTCGATTTGGGGTACGAGGGTTGGTGTGAAATCGGCCACGAAATCCGCCAAATTTTGAGACTTTATGGCCGTTCGGGGTTGATATTCGAAATCGAACCCACTGAGTTCGACGGCTCATTTGTCCAATCGACACGGCAGTTCGGGCTTGTGAAAAATATTACAAAGCTGGTAAGTGATTAATACGCATATGGGGTGGCATTAAAAGTATGATTTTAACTTTCTAGAAGCGCTTATCAGTGCTAGTGCCAATTTCTCTGAGTGTGGATATCTAGTTTTTGCTTCTCCTAAAGTTCGACTTATGTAATAAATAGGGAATTGCGTACCTTGCTCTTCTCGAAGCAGGACACCACTTACCACAATTTCTGATACTACTAAGTACAAGTAATGTTTCTCATCTGCCTTCGGAGTGTGAAGAAAGGGTGTGCTCGATAGGTATCACTTCAATTCCTCTAATGCATGTTGGCACTCCAGGGTCCAGGAAAAATCATTCTTCTTTTTGAGTAGAGATAAAACTTTGTGGCTTCGATTCGATGACCTCGAGATGAACCGACCTAAGGCAACTATTCGTCCAGTCAGCCTCTGTACGGCTTTTACACCGTCCACAACAGTGATGTTTTCGATGGACTTGATTTTATCGGGGTTGATCTCGATCCCCCGATTCGACACCATAAAGCCAAGGAACTTGCCCGAACCGACCCCGAAAGCACATTTCTCGGGGTTGATCTTTATGTTATATTTCCTCAAAATCTCGAACGTTTCCTCCAAATAAGCTAAATGGTCCTCTGCACACACGGACTTGACTAGCATGTCATCAATATACACTTCCATTGACTTACCTATTTGTTCTTCGAACATTTTATTTACTAGGCGTTGGTAAGTAGCTCATGCATTTTTTTAGCCCGAGGGCATTACATTATAACAGTACGTTCCATACTTGGTGATAAATGAAGTCTTTTCTTGGTCTTCCGGGTTCATTTGGATTTGATTGTACCCGGAATAGGCATCGAGAAAAGTAAGGATCTCGTGGCCGGTCATGGCGTCGATCATGCGATCGATGTTAGGAAGTGGAAAATAATCTTTGGGGCATGCCTTGTTTAAATCCTTATAGTTTATGCACATTCTAAGTTTGTTCCTTTTTTTTAGTGATTACGACTACATTGGCTAACCATTCGGGATATTTTACCTCCGGAATGGACCCTATTTTGACAAATATAGTTACTTAGTCCTTTATGAGCGTCTGCTTTACCTCGAACGGGGTTTTTCTCTTTTGTTCACCGGTCTGAACTTAGGGTCTAGGCTTAGCCTATGCGTTGTTATCTCTGGTGGTATCCCTGTCATGTCTAATTGGGACCAATCAAAACAGTCTATGTTATCGATAAGAAATTAAATAAGTTTTTTTCTGAGCTCGAGGAATAATCCCGTTCCTAGGTATACCTTTCACTCGGGAAGGTACTCGATCAGTATAACCTGTCCAGCTCTTCGACTGTTGATTTGGTGGCGTCAGAATCTTCGGGAACAACAAAAGTTCGAGGGGTCAGAAAATCCTCCTCTTATTTTTCTATCTCCTACTTCCCTGATTCGGTCGAGGCTGGTGGCGGTGATTGCTATTTGGATTCTTGTTTACCTTTGATGCTCGACTTGTCTGAGGTTGATAAGGTCAATATCGGTGTGACCTCATCGACCCTAAACATTTCCTTTGCAGCATGCTATTTCCCGTACACTATTTTTACACCGTCTAACATCGGCAATTTCATCATCTAGTGGAGGGTCGAGGGGACTGCCCTCATGTTGTGTATCTGAGGCCTTACAAGTAGGGAATTGTACCTCATGTCGCCCTCGATTACGTGGAACTTGGTATCTTGAATGGTTCCATGCACGTTCACCGGTAGGATAATCTCCCATTTAGTTATTTTACTTTCAATATTAAAGTCGTTTAGGACTCGAGGTGCAGACATGATTTGATCCTGTAGGCCGAGCTGCTCCATGACCCTCGATCAAATGATATTTGCCGAACTACCTGGATCCACTAAAGCACGCTTAACTTGAAATTTATTTAATAAGGTATAAATTACCAGAGCGTCGTTGTGGGGATGGGAAATTCTTTCTGCTTCTTCGTCTTTGAATGATAAGGTGCCTTCTGGCACATAATCTCGGGTTCATTTTTCCCTAGTGATTGATACTTTAGTGCATTTGAATATGGGTCTCTGCGGAATGTCGACCCCACCGACGATCATATGAATGACATGTTGGGGCTCCTCCTGTTCATTTTTCCTGTTGGCGTCCCTTTCCCGGAAATGGTTCTTGGCTCGATCACTGAGGAACTCTCGAAGGTGTCCCTCGTTGAATAGACGGGCTACCTCCTCCCTTAATTGCCACCAATCCTCTGTCCTATGACCATGCGTGCCATGATACTTGCACATCAAATTTAGGTTTCTTTGGGAAGGATCAATTTGTATGGGTCTGGGCCACCTAGTATCTTTGATCCTTACTATTGCCGATACAATGCCTGATGCATCGACGCTAAAATCATATTTCGATAACCGAGGTGCTTCTATGGGATTGGTACACTTGTCAAAATCACTTTTGCTCATAAGTCCCCGAGAGGTCTGTCCTCGATCACTCCTTCGATCATTTCGGGAGGAATTGCGTCCTGGGCCGTTGTTCCTTCGATCACCGATATATGGTTGGTATCGGTCTTTGTTAGACCTTGGCTCCTTGTCGACGTCCGTTTGATTTTTAACTGTCAACCTGTTTAGATGTACTGAACCGGAAGGGAATCCTAGATGGTCGTCCTCGACCCTGATCTTCGATTGATATTGATTGTGCACATCTGCCCAAGTTACAGCTGGATACTCGATCAAATTTTGTTTCAACTGACGTGATGTTGTCGAACTCCGTTCATTCAACCCTTGGGTGAAATCTTGAACGACCCAATCATCCGTGACCGGTGGCAATTCCATGCGCTCCATTTGAAATCAGGACATGAACTCCCTTAGCATTTCATTATCCCTTTGTCTTACCTTGAAAAGATCTTATTTCCTTGTTGCGACCTTTATGTCCCCGGCGTGCGCCTTTACGAAAGAATCTGCTAACATGGCAAATGAGTCGATGGAATTTGGTGGTCGGTTGTGATACCAGATCATTGCTCCCTTCGACAGGGTCTCTCTAAACTTTTTCAACAAAACATATTCAATTTCATCATCTTCCAAATCGTTACCCTTGATGGCGCATGTATAGGAAGTGACATGCTCGTTGGGATCGGTGGTACCATTGTATTTGGGTATGTCTGGCATACGAAACTTCTTTGGAATAGGCTTCAGAGCCTCACTCTGAGGAAACGACTTTTGTACGAACTTTTTCGAATACATCTCTTTCAAGATTGGTAGTGCCCCCGATATCTGATCAACTCTGGAGTTGTATGTCTCTACTTTTTTATCGTTGGCTTCGATTTTTTTCTCCCCTGATTTAATTCTTTTGGTGATCTCCTCGAGCATTTTCATTATCGCAGGATCAATCCCCGATTCGTTACCCTTCGACCTTTCCATTAGTGGCTCGGTACGATGAGTAATTTACGGTTCGACCCTATTCGAAGCTCTATGTTGATTTTGTGACTGAGTAACAGCGGTTTGCTGAGCCCAGAGCATCTCGAATATCACTTGGAGACTTCCTCCTTTGTCTCCTCTGCCATGTGTTCCTTGGCCGGCCTTACCGGCGTATACTCCTTTCGAGGTCTGCGCCTAGATCCGCATTTAAAGCAACGTGTGAACTAACATCGAATGGATTGGAAACTGATGCTCTCCCGAGATTAGCCTGTGGCACCTCGACTCCTCAAGCAATCAAATTTTCGTTTTCCCAGTGTAATCCGAGGCCATTATCACCGTGTGTGGATGCGTTTTGTGAGTTTGACATGTCTTAACCTGAAAACAAAAATTCTTGATAAGAACAAGCGTAAAATAGTGTGTTTTATCGAAATCAGTACTAAACAATCACTATTATCCTTAGCCCCACGGTGGGCGCCAAACTGTTTACCCTCAAAATCGAGTACAATTAAACTTATAGTGTGATTTTAAGGATATATGATTTAATTCAATACCAATTGATAACTAAAGAGTTAAATAGATAAATTAGACGATAAGGTAAATCAAATCAGTATGCAAGCAATGCCCCCACCTTGATTCGAGATAAGACGTTGGATAATAAGTACAGTAAAGGATGGAACAAATAGTGATGAGCAAAAATGAACAGTAAGTAAAATAAAGAGAGCAACAGATGTGTATATTCTTATCAGTGAATAGTGAATGAATCCTACAAATGAATGAGATCCCTCTTTATATAATAGAGGAATCCTAAATAAGGTACAATTCTAATAACGGAAGTAAATCCCATGATTGGCATCAATAACCACATTGATTTGATCTGTTCCGGAATTTCCGCCATGATTTTCGACCGACTCCTGATATCTCGCCATTCTGTTGTCATGCCTTACTCGAAGTTAGTTATGCTTGGTCTCGATTGTTGCTGGCCTCAATCTCAATGAACACTTCGATCTCCAGGTCCGATGTTCTATCTTCGAGCTCGAGCCTGATCTATTATGGATCTACCCTTCGAGGTAACTCCCCTGCCAATGAAATTGGGTATGCCCGATTTCGCTCGTATATAATTATATTTAACTAGAATTTACCCATTATCATCTTATTTAATTGATTTAACAAAAAGCTTAATACTTTTGGGTCAAACATTCTTGACATTGTTTACCTTGAAAATGGTATTAACAATTATATTTAGTTTGTGGTTCTAAAAATATGTATTTATTTTAATACTAGTGGTTAGGTGAGAAATGTTAAATGTCAGTAAGAGGGAAATGATAAGCAAACCAGTATGGGCACAAGATTGGGGACCTCGAGCTCAGTAGTATCGGGCCTCGAGGGTAGTCTTTGGCAGTCGATAATGAACAATAAGTGAAGAACAATAAATGAAGAGCAATAAATCTATAGAGTAATTGTTGAGCACGTTTAAGAAGGAAAAGCAGAGAATGTTCTATTGAAGTGAATATTTATGTGTGTTACAAAATGCCATGGGTCCCCTTTATATAGGAGGGGATAATCCCAACATAGTACATGTATAATTATGACAAGGAAATACTATTGGTACAGCTGTATAACGGCTCAGTACAGATTTGTACTATTTCCTCCAGACCTTGTCAGTTCTAGCCACGTGCCCTTTGGAATTTCTCGCCTTTCCATGGCGGTCATCGATTTTGTACCTCTTAGAGGCAAGCCATGGTGATCCTTTGATATATTCTCTCGGGGGGTGTACTTCGAGGTCAAACTTCAGACCACGCTTCGAGCCCCTTGAAATCGGGCTCGGAATGCCATAAAGGCCTTAAAATCGGACTTCCCCGATTTTGGCCGTATACAGATGGTCCTCGCGTTTCTTAGAATGAAATGATAAGAAACAATTTTGAATCCTTGACTCACCGATATCTCCATTGTGACATCAGCCACGTGAGGTCAACAACTGATGTGACAAAAATTTGTACAGCAGTCTTGTCAATACGGTTTTCGAAAATCCCCACGAACCGCTATTGGTCGCCCTTTTAACTCCTCCAATACGCTTAGATGACTCCTATAAATACTTCAATCCCTTAACTTTTATACTTTTACAACATCTTCAAATCTTCAACTCTTCATTAATAATTTTCTGTTTCCATTCTCTTTCTGTGTTCATCTCTTCGTCAACTTTTTTGCTTACTTTGAAACTTCGTTATAATCATGGCTAAAACTTCTAAGACAGTCCCTCAAAAAGATAAAACCCCCTTCCTCATCGCGCTCATCTAAGAGCAAAAAAGCAGTACCTCATCGAGCCGAGGAGTGTACCCCCGGGCCCTGTGAAACATCTTCCAATTTTAAAGTTGATAACCCTCATTTTATAGCGGGTCGATGCAAGCCCATGTATCGATATATTAGTTTGATAACCGATATCGAGAAGGTGAAAGTCGGTTGCCGTAGGGGGGAGGCGGTGCAAGTGGAGATCCCTTCATCTAAAGAAGATAACTACCCACAAAGCTGGTTTCCTTAGCGTATGCACGTATCCCTTTACATTAGGTCCTGTAGACCGTTCATCACCACACATAGACCCAATGATCCTCGATTTTTGCCGACAATATCGAGTGATGCCGGTCATATCTATCCTTCTTTCTGGAGAATCGTCTATTTAATTAGATATTTATCGAACATGGTCGAGGGGATGACTTTCACCCTCGACCATCTGATTAGAATATACATCCCTCGTCTCTGTAGAGGTGGCCTAATCAAGTTTCAACATCGATATTCAAAGTCATTCTTCGCCAGCATCGATGAAGATAAAGATCGGGGGTGGATGAGCCGCTTCGTTCGAGTCAGGACCTCATATCTGATTCTAACCAAGAAGATGCCATTCCCCGAGGAATGGAATATGAGTCATAAGTGCTGATACATTGAGTATGCTTCATTAACTAAATGTTTCCTTTCCCCTTTTGAACTACTTCCTTTCTGATTACGCAACCATCGAATGGTACCCCGGCGTGGTCATAGATCTCCCGGGCTGGGTACAACACTTAGATTCCATCTCCCTATATGCTAAGCACGTTTGGCGCAATTTGACCAAAACTCGGTGGGAAGCCAAGAATCATGGTAAGTTTTTACCACTATTGCTTTTCGAATCCCCTAGTAAAAGACTCCTTGGTTGTATACTTGATTTTTAGTGCTTATGCAGGCCTAGGAGAAGCCGTCTTTATGAGGCCGCCTCCACCTGGCAAAGTGCAGACCAAAAAACCCGCCAAAGATAAGAAGAGAAGAAGGAGACGCCGGAGGAGTCTTCGAAACCAAAGAGAGTCAAAACTCGAAAGCCTAGGGTCGATATGACGGCCTTAACCCCGAAAGCTGCTGAGATTCTTCGTGCTAAAGATGAAGACGATGACGATTTCCCACTAGTACTTAGGGGAAAACAAAGTGTCAATGCTTCGAAGGCTGTCGAGTAGAAGACTACTGAGCCAGGGGTGGCCGATGCGGTCCCACCTCGAATTGATAAGACCCTCGAGGAGGGTTTGAATGAAGTCCCCGAGCCGACCATCGAGTAGGATACATCCCATGCCGATGAGCACTTGGTCGGCGAATTCGGGGGACCCAACTCTAAAACTCTTCGAAGGCGAGAGGAAGCCCCGATTGAGTTTGTTATCATAGTTGACCTTCTATCAGACCCATCGTTTACTCCATGGAAGATACGGGATGCCCAAAACACGGAAATTACCGACGTGGGGGCATCCCAATGAGAGAATGATATATTTGGAGATTACTTTTCCGGTGTTGAGGAGGAGGCTGACCTCGATTCCCCAGTTATTCTCGAGGAGGCTGCAAAACTCCAAAAACAGGTATTTTCTTGATATAACATTTGTGCTTTGAGTTTTGATTCTTGTTTTTCTAACTTCTTTCCTCTGTGTTACTTGTAGCGATGCTCTACGACTAGGCCTTCTCCAAATTACGAGCCGAGTTGGCTCATTGTGAGGAGGAGTTTGGGAAGCTCCTGTCGGGGTAGAACGAGCTCAAAGCTCGATATGCCCGAAGGGAAGAGGAACTGAACGGACTTCGAGCAAGCTCGGAGAAAGCGCTACAAGAGCGGGCCAACTTCATCGAACATGTAGCTCAGCCTTCGAGGGTTCGCTTTCTATTATCATAATTCAACGTCCAATAATTTGACTTGGCTATTTTCAGATCAAGCAGAAGGCTGACCTAGCGGGGCAGCTTCGGAAGAGATTGTGGCCAAAAGTGCTGAGATCCTCGAACTGAAGCGGAGCATGGACAACGTGTCCTCTGAGAAGGACATTCTTTGAGAGGAGCTGACTTCGACCCATCATCTTATTTAGGGTGCAAAAGAGAAGGGCCACAAATATAAAGCACTTTATGCTGAATCGGCTTCCGCGTTATCCACAACCAAGTCTGAAGCCGACACACTTATTTACTCATACTGAGAAGATGCCGATGCTGCAAATGCTCGAGCCAAGAATATATATAAGGAGGTCGAGCTCAAGCTGTCTCGCGCCCTTGGCCATGCTCAGTTAGAAGCTCGAAGGCAGGCTTTCGAAGAAATGCACGCCAAGGGTTTCGATCTCTCTACCGAGACCGAGGAAGCGAAGACCTTAGAAGAGGAGTCGGCAACACTGATTACTTCCGACGAGGGCTCTGCTAGCGGCTCAGACAGCAGTGAAGATGAAGATTAGGCCGCTTTTGTTCGTTTTACTTCTTCTTCTTATAAGGGCTCTGCGTGGGAGTTTTGTAAATGCAACTTTGTAAATATATTTTTGGAGTGATAAGAATTTTCTCGTTTCATTCTTACTTTGTGTTAATGCCTTCAATATTTTTTTCTCAAAGTGTTCATCCAAAGGTCGAATTCGAGCTCTATTTCGAACTTGGTCTTGACGCAACGATGACCCTTAAAATCAGACTTCTTTGACTTTAACTGCATGCTTTTGTTAGAATAGAACGGTGAGAAATCGATTTGACTTCTCGATCCCTTGAAACGTTGTGTGATGACATCATTCTTATGACATGACCGTGAAGTGACCGAAGCGACCCGTTGATTCACTTACCCAAAAGTCATAATTGCTTCGTCACATCTGGTTGGTTATCATCATTAATGAATAGTCGTTGCCTTTCTCTTATATATACTTACTTTTCCTTTTATTGAAAACATTACCGCTTTGTGCAACTATCTTTCTCTATAGAGTTCCTTTTCTCCATCATTTATGACGTATTAGTTTAAATCTTTCGCCAGAGTTTTCATCTTCCCTTTCTTGTTTTGAACAGATTATGGCTGCCATATCCAAATCCGCTCATCAGAAAGAGAGGAGCCCCACCTCTGAATCGCGCCCAGCCGGTGGTACACCGCCGGCGCTTATCGAACTAATCCCCGACTGCTTCATTTTAATGAAAACTTTATGCTAGATAGACCCCCCATCGTCCCTGGATGTCGAGAACACGCATTTAGGCACATTCGGTCAATCGAGGAGAGACACCTCGAGGTTGTGAGGAGAGACTATGGATGGGGATAAAATATGGTACTGCAGATTGTCACGCCCCAAACTAGGGGAGGCACGACTGGCACTCGATACTGTATTCGATCGAGT